>PJEM01014869.1:0-32797 GCA_004023845.1 Helogale parvula | reverse complement strand
GAGTGGATCAAGAAGATGTGGTATATATATACAATGGAGTACTACATGGCAATGAGAAAGAATGAAATATGGCCATTTGTAGGAAAGTGGATGGACCTCGAGGGTGTCATGCTAAGCGGAATAAGTCAGGTAGAGAAGGACAAAAACCATATGTTTGCACCCATAGGTCTAACAGGAAAACAGGAGAAATCTAATGGAAAACCAGAGGGAGGGGAAGAGGGAATGAGTTGGGGAGAGACAGGGATGCAAAACTTGAGAGACTATTGAATGCTGAAAATGAACTGAGGGTTGAATGAGAAGGGGGAGGGGAGAAAAGAGGGGGTGGTGATGGAGGAGGGCACTTGTGGGGAAGAGCACTGGGTGTTGTATGGAAACCAATTTGACGATAAACTACTAAAAAAAAAAAAAACAAATTCATTCCGTTCTTCAACCCATTGCCAATAGGTTTCAATATATTTTTATCCTGGATGTTTTTTCAGTTCTCGGTTTTCACTGCATTCTTTTTTATATTTTCTACCTTTGTCTTGAATCTCATCAGGTCTTATCCATAAAGTCAATGTTTTCTTGTAAATTCAACTTTTCAATATTCTTACTTAGAAATCCTATACTATTGTTTCCAATATCTGGGTTTTTTTTTTCTTAATGACTCATTTTCTTAACATAAATGTTTACTTTTTTGTTTTCTGAATGTAAAATAACTTTGAACTACAGAGTAGACACTGGAAGTATGTGTTACAGACAGTAGATTCTTTTTTCCTCCTCTGACGAGTGGTGACTCTTGCCTCGAAGTGGTTTCTACTCCTAAGACATGGTCGTTCTGGATGATTTAGGAAATTCCAAGGGCATTAACTCACTCCTTTTCACATGACAGGATTCCGACCCTTAAGTCTATCTCCTTGGGGGTGAGCACCTGCTTCATTCTCTGGTCGTCTCTCAGCCTTCCAGGTGATGGCTTCCCACTGCCTTGGAATACTGCCCCATACTGCCCAGTTCAGGAGACAGCAAAGCCTTCAGGATGTTATATGCCCATATGCCCCGACTGTTCTGTAGCCATCCATCTGCCCTGGGAGCCCCATGTTCCAGGCTGTGGCTTCTCAGAACAAAAGTCATAGCCTTCTTCCTTGCCACTACACAAGGGACAAGCGCCCTCAGGTGAACAACGACACTGTTCACTCTTCAGTAAGGACTTGTACACTACACATAATTTAAAGAAAGGTTTAAACCTTTCCTTAAAGGTTGTTGTTTTTTCTTAATGACTTAGATTTAACATCAGAAGCAAAGTAAGTAGAAAGCTTACAATAGAGAAAAATTACATGTCAGTGCCTTTTGCAAATTCAGCTGGGACAGAAAAGGGCTGGGGTGGCCCCTCCATCTGATCCCTTCCAAACAAAGACGCCCACAGTGTCCTTGACAGTCTATGTCAGGGTAGAGGGAGCTTCTGCTGGCTCTGTGCCCTTAGGTCGCCTTGCCCACCACTCCCTCCTGACCAGCACTGGAAGCCCCAACTTGCCAGCTCTGGTCATCACCCTTCTTTTCGTGGTCTGAGATGATGTCATCAATCCACAAGAGCAGAACTGCTGTCTCCACTGCTGTCCTGGATGTTTGCAGCTTGAAGCCAGGGGCTCCCAGATGCCCAGCTTTCTCATGTCCACCAAGGTACCAATCTCACAGCTTTCCTGGGTGTACTTGGACCAAAGGGAAGTAAGCAGACAGATGGTGCTGGCCCCACAGTTCTGGACAAGGGTACGAAGAAGGTCCTCTAAGTCCTGGACAACAGCCTTACGTCCTGTATGGCTACTGTTCGACACCAGTCACGGCCCTGGATTTTTCTGTCAAAACATGGGCCACAGCTTTTTCAGAGGCCCCAACTCCTGAAACCAGCTGGGGGTCCAGAAGGACACTGCGGCATCCTTGCATGGCATTCTTGAGGTTGCATTTCACTTCCAAGAGATTCTCTCTGCTGGCCCCGGGGAGGGGAATGGTACAGGCCTTAGGGTCTGAGTGATGAATGTAAAGTACTCCTCTCCAATTTCCTTGACAACGAAAACACCTGCTGCTGTTGTCCCAGCATCCTCTCCTCTCAGCCCCTCTGGCCCACCCGACAATCCAATTATTGCCTGTCTAACAGGGAGTAAAACTCTAAAAAGTCTGAACAAATATACCCAAGAAAGGAGTCAACTTAAAAGGAAGAGGCCCCCCCGCCTCCAAGGCTGAAATTGAAAGCTTGGACCTTTTAAAAGGTCCGGCTGTGGTGACAGGATGGGCCTGTTGGTTAAGCATCTAACTTGATTTTGGCTTAGGTCATGAGATAGAGCCCTGCAACAGGCTCTGAGCTGACACTGCTGCGACCGCTTAGAATTCTCTCTCCCCCTCTGCCTGCCCCTCCCCCAATCACATGCACTCCTTTGCTCTCTCAAGATAAACAAACATTTAAACAATTAAAATTAAAAAAATAAGTGAAAAGGTCTGACTGTAGCCCACTGGATGGTCAAGAAGACCTGGGCCAGAGATGGTGCACAATCAGCAGGCCAAGGCTGGGATGTCAGAGACTATGGGCTAAGACAGATGGCCAAGAACCCAAGGCTGACGAACAGGGTTCTGCACACAGAGACTAACAAGCTGGAGCCTTCTGCTGTGCCAGGAACTAAGGCTACAGCCACAGAACCTCAGCTGGGATGGGCCAACATGAAAAGCTCCACGAAGGTGTTGGAAACAGAAGCTGCCTGGCAGGAAATGGGGGGCCAGGACTGACATCAAAAATTCGCTAGAGAATAAGCTGCACTCCAAGCTGCACACGCATGCTAATGGCAACTGTGGACCCAGAAGGAACGCAAGCCTACCACAACCAGGAAGAAAAAGCCCTTCCGCCGACACTATCCCTTCGGCGCCCTCCACTGAGCAAACTAAAATTTTCTTGGCAACGGAGAGATGTCCACATGACCTGGCAAGACAGTAGTGACAAGGAGATTTAGGGCTGAAAGACAATAAATTAAGTGGCATCCCAAAATATATGATTCCACTCAGGGATCAAATCTCTTGCATTTTCTACCTACTTTTTGTTGCTCTTTACTGCCTTCGCGATAGTCCATCTATCACATAGATATATGTTACACAAATGGATCATCTCTCTATATTTGTTTTTGTCCAAATATGTACAGATGGCATAGCTTTTATTTTTTATCTACCTCAAGGTTGGCCATTTGGGCTATTATGTCATCAGTAGAAGTCAAAAGCTCTGGATAATGATTTGATATAGAATCTAGAGAATACTTTGAGCAGAGAACTGCCACTCATTTCAGACTACCTACTCTGAGGTTTATAAAACATGGCCATCTTAGCATTCAACAGAACACCTACGTTTCATTGACAAACCCTTATCCAAGATGTTCTGAAAGAGAAACATATTTCCACTAGTCCTCAAACAAAATTTAATTTACTCAAGAGCATATGAAACAGTCTCCTCAAATGGACCAGATAAATGTCAACAATCACATTTCTAGCTCATAATTTGAAACACTCTCAAGATGTTAAAGCTCAGAAAAGTCATGTACATAAAATGCATGCAGCGAGCTTGGAAGTGATGTGTCAATATTTTTATGTGTCAAAATGCATAATGTGTAAGCACCCGTTAAAAGGCATGTAGTTCGAAGGGATGGATTACACAAAACTAACTCAGATCAGTGTATTCTCTACAACCAAGGTTGTTCCTAAACATGTCGGTTTTAATATTATATAGTTAGCAGGAGTTTTTTTTTTTTTTATGTCATTATATAGGACTTTAAAGTTCTAGGCAGCAGACCAACAAACCACAACCCTGTGGGAACCACTTAAAAGCAAAACTTTCCTTCCAGTTCTTGTGGCAATACTTTGTTAAACAATAAGAAAGCTGTATTACAAAATCAAGTAACTTTGGCACCAAACACCACAAAGTATTTTTATGCAAGACTTATGTGTCTTCCAAAAATGTGTTCTTTTGTAAACAAGGTAAGAAAATTCAGCAGTGCTCACAACTCAGTAAGAGCTGACTATACATCAGATAGGTAAATAAAGTGTGGACATGACTCCACACTTGAATTAGAGGATTTATCAGTCTGGGGAGCAGGGCACTGTAAATGATCTAATCCCTTGTCCCACAGGAATCAGACCTCACACAATCGTTAGAACTGCTAGGGAAGGCGCAGATTAAAGGACGGGTTGAAGGATCAGAGGAGTCATTACTGATTCATCAGTTTGAGAAGCCAAATGTACCCAGACACCTAAGAGGGATTTTGAGGACAAAGTTATGCAGAGATCTGTCAACAATAGGTGTCCCTGTAGAGTTCCTGCATTAGTGGGTTCCCAGGCTAGTGTCTAATGAACCAAGGCTGGTGATGGTGAAGCAGCAGTGATGACCAGCCATTATTAGGATCAGCTAGGTGGTGAAACAGGATGGGAAGGACAGGTGGGAACCCACCAGGCACCATTTGTCTGCCCATGACCTCGTCTGACAGCACAAAGACCTTGGGAGAAAAATGGCTTCCGTTTCACTTCAGCCCTCCAAGTCTTACTCTTGCTCCTTTGACAAATATATCAGGAGAAGGAAGAGGAGGAGGAGTGGGAGGAGGAGGAAGAGAGGAAAGAGGAGAAGAAAGGAAGAGGAGAAAGCAAAGGAGGGAGGAGGAGGAAGAGGAAGAAGGAAGAAGAAGAACCTATACCTAGATGAACATAAACAATGCACCAACCACTTTTTTTAACCAGTCTGATTCTGGGTCCTCTGTTTGCCTCATTTTTATTTTTGGTTATTCTTACTGACACTTGCAAGTAGACTCCATGTACACCGCTTTTTCAAAAACTCAACAACACTGGTAAAAAGAGACGTTCTTATCTTCAGACACATTTCTTACAAAACAAGGTGAACTAACGAAGAGGAACAGAAAATTTGTTAGTAACGTTGTTTCAAGTTTATACAGTAAGTCCAATTTTCTACTCCATAATATTGAAGGAAAAGAAATTCATTCTTTTGTAAGATCATTCCAAATGTTTTACTATAAAAAAAACTCTCCTCATTTTTTTAATTCTCACATTAATGTGTACTGAACATCTCCTAGTTTTGAAGCACTATGCTTGGTAATGAAGAGAGAAGAATAAAGAGAAATGGTTAATATTTATAATATTCGAGAGCACTTTATCTCCCTCAATAGACAAAACAATCTTTAACCAAAAAAAAAGATGGACATATCACACTTGTTGATTTCAAAGCTTACTGTGAAACTACAGAGATCAAATCTGTATGTTCCTGGCATAAAGGCATATATACCAATAGAATACAATAGAGTGACCAGAAAAATTGACTGCTTACATAGTCAATTTTCTTTTTACAAGAGTACAAAAACTATTTAGTGGGAAACAACAATCTTTCAACAATTGACACTGGGAAAACTAGATATCCAGATGCAAAAGAATCAAGTTGGGGGTTTTTTTATTCTTTTTTTTTTTCTTTTTTACATTTATTTATTTTTGAGAGACAGAAAGAGACAGAGTGTGAACAGGAGAAGGGCAGAGAGAGAAAGAGACACAGAATCTGAAGCAGGCTCCAGGCTCTGAGCTGTCAGCACAGAGCCCGGTGAAGGGTTCAAACCCACAAACCGTGAGATCATGACCTGAGCTGAAGCAGGACGCTCAACCGACTGAGCCACCCAGGAGCCCCTCAAGTTGGGTTTTATTTAACGTCATATACAGAAACTCAAAATGAAACAAACACCTATCTGTAAGAATAAAAATTATAAAACTCTTAAGAAAATATAGAGGAAAGTCTTACGACATTCACTTTGGCAATGATTTATACCAGAAGGACAGTCAACAAAATTAGAAATAGATAAATGAGGCCATATCGAAATTAAACTTTCATATACCAGAGGACAGTATCAGAGTGAAAAGGCAATCCAAGAGATAAGAAAAAAATATTTGCAAGTTATTTATCTGGTAAGGAGTTCATATCCAGAGTCTATTAGGAATTCTGAAAACTCAACAATGAAAAACCCAGCTAATTTTTTAAATGGACATAGGACTTGAATAGCAACAGGTCTTCATAAAATATATATAGTTTGTAAATCAATAGCCTCCTATGAATTTTTAATTAATATCAAGGAAATCGGTCATTTTCTAAAAATGTGTCAAAAATAACTCAAGGGAGAAAACCTAGATAATTCAATAACCATTATAGAAATTGTATTGTTAATTCAACAGCCACCAAAAAGCTATCTTCCTAACCTTATCGCCCCCTAAAAAAACTCCAGCATCGGGCAGTTTTATTAGGAAGTTCTAACAGAATTTGACAATTCCATATGCTTCTTATAAATACTGTCTCAGAGAATAAGTGAGGAAAAATGATGTACCTCATGAAATACAGTGCTGCTATTAAAATCAAATGACAGGGGCACCTGCATGGCTCAGTTGGCTAAGTGGCCAGATCTTGGTTTTAGATCAGGTCATGATCTCATGGTTCTTGAGTTTGAGCCCTATGTCGGGCTTTGCACTCTCAGTACAGAGCCTACTTGGAATTCTCTCCCTCTCCCACTCCTCTCAAAATAAATAAGCTTTAAAAAAACAAATAATGACAGCACAGGAAGCATACAACAATTTCACTTATAAATAGAAAATGAATCCCACAAAAATACCAAGTAGCTAAGTCCAGTAATATAAAAAATACTATTAAGTATTTTTCATCTCAAAATCACAAAGACAGATCAAAATCAGTAAATCTATCATGTGAATTCACCATATTAGCATGACTTAGAGAAGCCACAAGATAATCTCACTACACGGAGAAAAATGTTTTTCCAAAACTGAATTAATCTTTTTTTGAAATTTTTAAAGAAATAAAACTTGTTGGAAAAGAATTAGAAATCTGTTTTCAAGCTTTTCAAACCAAAAACTTAGAGCCAAGAATTTAAGAACTTGAATTCCATTTAATGATAAAACCCAGAAAAACTCAACTCCATTTTCCTTGCTATCCTACAACATAATACCAGTGCGCCTGGCAAAAATGACAAGAAAATTAAGGATTCGAAGGAGAAAGACCTATTTGTCATCACTTGCAAATAATATCGTTCATGTAAAACACTTTAGAAGACTTCACAAACAAATTTAAAGCCAGAGGTCAATAAAACTCTCTATTATAAGCTCAATCTACCAAAAGGGAGTATGGAGAAACTTAATGCCCAATAGCAAATAAAAATTAAAAAGTACAAAAGAAGACAAATTATATCTATATTAGCTGTAACAAACTATGAAATTACTTGTAAGGAATACCTGATATGTATCAAGGAAAAAGTCCTTCAAAGAACATAAAAGATTGGAATGAGCCATATCATGTTCACGAGTTAAACAACTATTGTTTAAAGCCATCAATTTGGTCTGTAAATTGATGTACAACTTCCAAGAATTTCAATAAAAACATCTAATCAGTGGAAACTTAAAGTTTCAACATTATGTAAAAGTAATACAGGTCAACAGATAATTCATCAGTTCCATCCTATACCTTACCTCAGATTCTCTTAGTCTCCCACGCCTAGGCCACTCAAGCAACTAACTGCATAGAAACCCACATGGTCCTCTATCTAACACCACAAATGACAATCTCTGATTTCTCCTTATAGCTACCTCTGGAGAGAGTTATGGTATTATGGTATAAATCTTGAGATCTGCCTTTCCTTAGGACTGAATGAGGTAGGTGTTACAACCATGAGTTCTTAAAATAGTCCAATGGTGGGAAGAACACCCAAAGTTTTGTATAAGCATGTCTGGTTCTGTCCCACGTGATAATGTGGCCAACTATGTTTGTGAAGCAGTGGCCAGGTTAATAATGCATCCCCTTACACAGCAGTTAAGCCTTGTCTAAGGCTCTCTCTGTTAGAGACCCTGTGCAGAAAAAGACCACTTTGAAAATAAAATTTCATACAGTGTGCTAGTTTAGCAAGAAAGAATTTCTCGGCAAATAAAGAGCTCAGAAATACACACAGACACATATACATATATGAATAGATGACACAGGATATGATTTATATTGTAAAATTGGCAATAAAAAGAGGCAGTTTCTTGAGTTTCAAAAAGAAAAATAAGTGATTTAGTAAATGAGGCTGGACAAACTAGCTCACTTTATAAAGATGAAAAAAAGCTGAGGTCCATTATCACAGAGTATTTTTTAATTACCTTTTTAATTACAAGAGATTAAAGACTTAAGCATGAAACAGTCAACTAAAATGCAGAACCACAATGTAGAAACACATTTCTTCAAATTTAAGATGCACAAGACTTGGCTGCATCACAATGAAGAACACAGAGATTACAGACTAGCAGAAGATGTTTGTAATGTGTACGACTAAGAAAGGAATAGTATCTGGGCTACACAAGAAACTCCACCAAAGCAACAAGAGACAAGAAACCCAGGTGGAGATTGGCAAGTATTAATACACATTCAGATAACAACCACGGAAATGTACTATGTAGGCAAGTTCACCCTCAGTATAAACCAAATAAAATCAAGTTGCAACAGAGATGAATACCTATCTATCAAATTGAGGATCATTAGAAAGTAAGAAAAGGTTAAAACTGCAGAAGATGTGGCTAAAACTAGAACCATGTCCTTACACTTCTCTGTTAGGAGGTTCTCAAACATGCACAGCTGCTCTGAAGATCAATGTCATAATAGGTTACCAAAGCCAAGGACACATTTACTGTGTGACTTGGTAACTAATTGTACTCCTTGACACATACCTCAAAGAAACTCCTGCACCAAAGCCTACAAAGTGATATATGCAAGCATTCATTCCTGTTACTTGGTAGAAGGCAAGCAGGTGTCCACCTTTGAAGACACAAATAAATAAAATGTGGTCTGGGCGTGACTGGACATTATCAAATAATCAAAAAAAAAAGTTTTAGATTCTTCAACATGGATCGTTTCCTAAATAACACTGAATAAAAGTCACCATCTTCCTTGTAAATTTTAGAAGTATAACAGGATATGTTTTAATATATAAAATTGAGTTATTAGAAAGAAAAGCATTAAACAGAAGTTCTTCTGGAATCTTGAATAAGATTTTAGATTGGAAAGTAAAAGAAAAAGTAGTTTAAAATAAAAACAGTGGTTATCACAGATAAACAGCAGCAGCAAACTATAAACCAAGAAGAATCATCAACTCGGTTCTATATGTCAAGGTCCAAAACCAAACAAAAAGACGGAATGAAGAAGCTTGCGTTTTAATATGCTTCTAAATACATGTTAAAGACTACTTTTAATGTTACAACATGTTGGGGTGCAAGGAGACAAATTTCAGTGGTTTTAATATGTGCAGAAATTATCAGGAATTCTAGGGTTTCAATAACTAACGAAGAGCAGAAAATGATGAACAAAGTAGAAGTGTTTTCTCTGTTTAATGAAAAGTGGAAAGCCTATACCAAAAATACAGTGGGATAAAAGGTACATATACGGTGGGGAAACTACAAGTCATGGTCACCACAGAATGCAGTTCTGAACCGTCAAAGTCATTGCAGGCCATGTGAAGGAGCAGGTACTCTATGCTGTGGGTCACTGGAGGCCACATCCAGTCCTAAAGCAGTGGACCAACAGGGACAGACTTACCATTATCAAGATCCTTGGGGTGCTTGCTGATGTGAAACATCCAAGAACATACCCAAGGAAAGCAGAAGAAAAACCATCAAGAGGTCTCTCCCCTGCCCCCCAAAGCCCTATGTAAGATGATAAGAGCTAAGATATTTAACAATTAAAGTTCCATGCAACAGTTTTAAATAAAGGGAAGATACAGAAAAGACTAAGTTTGTGTAGCATTTATACACTGGTCTCCATACACATAAATAAGGAAGAAAAATTACGTTTCAGGCTAATGCTTAAGACATTACTTTCTGGAGGTAAAGAGATCAACCTTCTCAAAGGAGGTCCCAGAGAAGGTCACAGAAGAACTTTTCCAACACTTTAGAAGAATCCCCAAATGGGACCAGAAAAATGACAAGGTTTCTATGAGCCTACCTAGAAGAGTTGGTACAAGAAAAAGAGAGGTGAGAAAGGCAGAAACAAAGATAAATGTCAGAAGCAGAACTCTGGAAAGTGGTAACTCTCCAAACACACGAGGACTGTGGACTGACTTTATCTTGACTACTATAAATACCACACAGACTGTAGTTTTTCTAGTAACTGAGATGTGCAACTTGCTACTGTGGTTTATGTGAACAGTCATGAAGCAAACTTATGGATGGCAGTTATTTTCAGTGAAGAAGTCTGTTCCTTCCAATTCTGGATGCTTTATCTGTAGATCCTTTCCTTCCCACTCCCTTTTCTTCCATCTTTCATGCACTCCTCCTCTTAAGGATCTTTTAATTTCTATCCCTTCCTCCGTTTTCCATTTGTTAAATACTTTAAGTCCTTTTCTTATCCCTTTGCTTTTTGAAAAGGTTTTTCCTTTTCAAAACCCCATGTAATGTGAGGTTTCTTCTGAGACTCCTCATTCTGAGGCTCTTCCTGACCACCTCTTAATTCAATCCAGGCCTAAGTCAACATCCATCGAGTCCCCCTCCTTCAGCACACTAGAAACGAGGGAGAACGAATGGGCAACTCTACTCCGAAAATAGCAGTAAAACTTCTCTTAGAAGTGCGATACTTGTAGACATGAAGAAAAGACACTCTTAGCAGAATTCAGTCTTCCTGACAAGTTACTTGTCAATTCAGCATGTAAAGCCCACACTTATTAGCACTTAGTACAAAATACAGGTTTCGTTTCACTTCTCCTCCTCTAACATTCTCCATCTCAATAAAGGCAATTGTATTCTTCTAGTTATTGAGAACAAGTCCTTCATCTAGGACTCCCCTCTTATTCTGAAACCCCACATACAATCCATTGGCTAATCCTCTTCAAGTATTCAGAGCATAAGCACTTCACACCACATTGTCTACTATCCCAACTGTCCAAAGAGTCATCACCACCTTTTGCCTTCAGTATCACAACAGCTCCTTCCTCCTTTGCCTTATACAATCTACTGTGCCTCACTGACAGAGTAAGGCCAAGAAAGTGGGATTCTACAAAGTTGCCTCCTATTCTCATTCAGTGTAAAATCTGCAGTCTGCGCCATGGCCTTTAGGGGTCTACACAGTATGAGACCCAAATACTGTCCAACCACATCTCTTCACAGTCTTCCCTACCAGTACCACTATTCTCCAGCCAGACTTTCTTACACCTTGTCCTATATCTGAAATATTGTGCTCTCATTTATCTGCGTGACTCCCTCCCTTCAGATCTTGCCTTCAATTTCACCTTCTCCCAGAGTACTAGTTTGATTACTAAACCAGTAAGGGTTTGTATCACACATCTATACCCCAACTTTAAGATTCCCATCTGACAAATAGGATCCTGAGACACCTAATTCTCAAAGTCCATTAGGCTTGTGGTCACAAGACCCAGAATACTACAGCACACTAAATAGCAGTTTTTTGAATAGGCATATACACATGGACACCAACTACAGCTATCCCTCTAGGAATCAAGGGGGGGGGGGGGCGCGGGAAGAAGTAACTTCAAGGACAGTAAAAGACAAAAATTAACTGCAAACTTTCTAAGCTATGCTAAGGACTAAGGATCTGGCTTCTCATTTAGCACACCTCTACAAACTCGCTATTCTTCTCTGCAGATTGGGGAAGCCAATAGACATTTCCCTTGCTCCATCCCTTTGGACTGTTCTAACAGTAAAATCAAGTCACCAGTATCTCCTTGGAGGAAGCTTGTACACCTGTTTGGGTGTCCAAAATTTTTCAGCTGCTATTCCAGATGGGACCCCCAAATCACCTAGGAGCTCTGAGATCCACCAGGGCATGAATTCTTTTTTTTTTTTTAATATTTTTATTTATTTTTGAGAGACAGAGACAGTGCAAGCAGGGGAGGGTCAGAGAGAGAGGGAGACATAGAATCTGAAGCAGGCTCCAGGCTCTGAGCTAGCTGTCACCACAGAGCCTGACGCGGGGCTCGAACCCACGAACCATGAGATCATGACCTGGGTGGAAGTCAGACACTTAATCGACTGAGCCACCCAGGCACCCCCAGGGCATGAATTCTTGAGCCCCACAGGACGGTACCGATTACTGGATTTGCTAAACACAGCAAACTTACAGGATGTAGTAAAACTCAATTCTAAGAGGGAAATGTTAAGTGCCTTATTAAGAAATAAGAACCAGTCAATATAAAAAACTAAAAAAAAAAAAAAAAAAAGAAACAAGAACTATTTAATTTTATACCACAGGGAAACAGAGAAGCAGAGTAAGTTCAAAGTTAGAAGCAAGTAACAAACACCAGAGTAGAATTAAGGGAAATAAAATATAGAGACAATAGATAAAAATCAATGAAAAGAGTTGGTTTTTTGAAAAAATAGAATACACAAACCTTTTGCCTTTGCTAGAAAAACGTCTCAATTTCAAAGTGAAATAAATATCTAACACTATAAAAGATAACACACAACTACCAACAATCACTGCCTTGAAAAATTATAGACCAATACATGGAGTAACCTAAAAGAAACGGATAAATTCCTATAAATAAACAACCTACCATGACTGAATCAAAAACAGACAATCTTAACAAAGATTACTAGTAAGGAGAATCAGTCAGTAATCACAAAGATTACAAACTCCTGCCCAGAACCAGATAGCTTCAGTGGGTAATTTTACTGAGTATTTAAATAATGAATCCCAATCTTCCTCTAACTCTAAAAAATAGAAGTGAATACTTCCAATCTTGTTTAAGTTTTTTAATGTTTATTTATTCTTCAGAGAGACACACACAGAGTGTGAGCGGGGAGTGGTAGAGACAGAGAGAGAGAGACACAGAATTGGAAGCAGGCTCCAGGCTCTGAGCAGTCAGTAAGGAGCCCGACACAGGGCTTGAACTCACAAACTGTGAGATGGTGACCTGGGCCAAAGTCAGATGCTCTACCAACTGAGCCACCCAGGAGGCCCTAATCATAGTTTCTAAGACCAGCATTACTCTCCACCGAAACGAAATGGGACACTAGAATAAAATTACACACCAGTATCTATGAGGAACACAAATGCAAAACTCGTCCAAGTATTAGCAAACAAAATTCAACAATACATTAAAAGATCATACATACAGCAGGATCAACTGGTATAATTTATCCCAGAAAAGCAAGAATGATTCAATATATGTGTGGGTTGAGGGGAGAGGGGGAAACAATGTTGTATAACACATTAATAAAATTAAGGTTTGAACCATGACCCTCTCAATAGATACAAAAAAAAAAAAGCATTTGACCAAATTCAACATCCTTTCATGTTAAAAACTCCCATGGTGAACTTTAAAACCTTAAAAACTTTCCTGATTAAAAACTCTCAAAACTGTTATAGAATAAACATACCCTAACATAATAAAAACCATGTCACACAAGCCCACAGTTAACAAGATACTCAGTGGTGACAATTCAAACGTTTCGCCTCCAACATTGAGGAACAAAACAAGGGTACCCATAATCTTGGCACTTTGACTCAACATAGTTTTGCAAGTCTTAGCCAGTTACCAGGCAAAAGAAATAAGACATCCAAACTGAAGAGGTAAAACTGTGATTAGTTGCACATAACATATTGTATACAGACACCAAGAAAAAAACAATGTGAGGAAATCAATTCGGTATAGCTTTAAGATATAAAAAGCACACAATAATCAGTTTTTTCTATATACTACTAGAAATTATCTCAATGAAAAATATTTACAATAGCATCAAATATAAAATGCTCAGAAATATATTTAACAAAAAGGTAAAAAATATGTACACTGAAAACCTTAAGATAATCATCAAAGAATTTGAATACAAATGTTAAGATATTCTGTGTTCACAGGTTAGTATGATTATTGTTAAAACATCTTTATGACCTTTGCAGATCTAAAGATTCAATGTAATGCTACAGAATTCCAATGACATTTTTAACAGAAATATAATGATCCTGAAATTTGTATGTCACCACAAAAGACTCCAAACAGCCCAAGCAATCTTGACAAAGAACAAAGCCACAGGTTCATACATTTCCTGATTTACAACTGTATTTCATTGCCATAGTAATCAAAATAATATGGTATTGGCATAAAAGCAGACACATGTCAATAGAGAGCCTAGAAATAAACCCAGACATATATATATAGATAGAGAGATAGATAGATAGATAGCCAATTTTTGAAGGAAAAAAAAAGAGCCAAAATTACACAATGGGGAATGAATCTCTTCAAAACAATGGTCAAGAGAAATAATTTGTACAATTTATTTGTGTTTCAGCTTTATTAAGTATGTTTGAAAGAGAAACCTTCACAAAGTCTATTTAGTCACTATTCCATTCTTTGTTGAAAAATAGCTCAAAAACGTTTATCTTTAATAAGTTAACCTGTATAAAAATCATAACTGGATGTCTTTATGCATTCAAAGTAGTATTTTTATGTTAAAACCTTAGTCATTTTGATCAAAAAGAAGAACACTTTTTTGGTAAGGTTAGCTTTGTATTTTTTGGTGGGCGGGCATGGGTGGTTGCTTTTGTTTATTTTATACCTTCAAGCATGGCCTTTTCTTACTTTCAATTTCTTCCCAAGAGTTTAGTATTGTTTTATTAGCTTTTGAAAATCACAACGTGTACATAAATTATATTACCTCTATAGCAAATTATTTCATATGTTTAAGTTTCTCTGTGTCCCTTTATCATCAATTTTCTTTTTTTTTTTTTTTTTTTTTTTTTTTTTTTTCAATTTTTTTTTTTTTTTTTTTTTTTTTTTTTATTTTTGACAGAAAGAGAGAGAGACAGCATGAGCAAGGGAGGGTCAGATAGAGACGGAGTCACAGGATCTGAAGACAGGCTCCAGGCTCCGAGCTAGCTGTCAGCACAGAGCCCAACGCGGGGCTCGAACCCATGAACTGTGAGATCATGACCTGAGCTGAAGTCAGATGTTTAACCAACTGAGCCACCCAGGCACCCCATCATCAATTTTCTTAAGGACTTACAGCTAATCTGCTCTGCCAAAGCTACTTTTCTCAGATGAGTGAACCTAAGCCTCAGCATGGCAGGTCCCTTCCCCAGAAGACTAACAGAAACGCCCAGCACAAACCATGCCTCCTGACCAGAGTCTAGCATGGCTTCAGCTCTAGTGGAAGTAGCATCAGGTCTCACTTAACAAGGAGACCACCCCTAGATAAAACTCACCATCTTCAGGCCAAGGACCAAACACTGCCCACAGCAGGCAAGGAGAGCTGCTGCAGATGACGGGCCTGAAGGATGGAGTAGCCAAAGCACAAAAGCACAGAGCATACCACACCCACCAGACACTCCCTGCAGTGCCAGGCTCTGGACACTATATGACTGCGTAATCATAACGCCACTACTCTAAGGAGCAGAAACATCACAGGCTTTTCTAACAAAGAGAACAAGGCAGAGGCTTAGACAAAATGCCAAGACAGAAGAAGCCATCCCCAAAAAACAAGGTAAGGTAATGGCCATTGATCTAAGCAAAACAGATACAAGTAATATGCATGATGGAGAATTTAAAGTAATGATCAAAGGGATACGACTAGCCAGGCTTAAGAATGGAAGACTTCAGGGGTGCCTGGGTGAGTTCAGTCAAGTAAGTATCTAACTGTTGATTTCAGCTCAGGTCATGATCTCACAGTCTGGGAGATGGAGCCCCACTACAGCTGTGCTGACAGTGCATAACCTGCATGGGATTCTCTCACCTCCCTCACTGCCCCTCCCCCCTGCTCATGTGTTCTATCTTGCTCTCAAAATACATAAATAAACAAAAAACAGAGAATGGAAGACTTCAGGGAGACCCTTAAGACAGAAATCAAAGAGCTAAAAAACAACCAGTTAGAAATAAGAAATGCAGTAACTGAAATTCAAAATAGACTGAATTTAATGACCACAAGGATAGAAGAAGCAATGGAACATGTAAGTGATTTAGAAAGATAAATAATGAAGCTGAAAAAAATAGAGAAAAAAAATTATGGAACATGAGAATAGACTTAGTAACTTAGTGACGCTATCTAATGTAGTAACATTTTAATTACAAGAGTCCAAGAAGGAGGAGAGAGAGAAAAGAGCACGTAAAATTTGAGGAAATAATGGCTGAAAATTTCTATAATCTGGGGAAGGAAACAGACATCCAAATCCAAGAAGCATAAACTCCCAATACAATTTTTAAAAGCAACACCAAGACATATTGTAGTTAAATTTGCAAAATGCAGTGTTGAAGAAAAAGTCCTAAAGGCATCAAAATGAAGTCCCTAACTTACAAGGAAGACACATAGGACTAGCTGCAGATCCCTGCACAGAAACTTGGCAAGCCAGTAGGGAGTGGCAGGATACATCCAACATGCTGAATGGGAAAAACTGCAGCCAAGAACACATTATCCAGCAGACTATCATTCAAAAGAGAAGTAAATATAAAGAGTTTCCCAGACAAACAGAAACTAAAGGAGTTTGTGACCACTAAACCAGCCCTATGAGAATTAGTAAAGGGAACTCTTTAAGTGGAAATGAAAGACCAAAAGTGACAAAGACTAGAAAGGAAAAGAGAAAATATCTAGAAACAATGACAAAACAAGTAATAAAATGGCACTCAAAACATTATCAATAATAACTGAATGTAAATGGACTAAAAGCTCCAATCAAAAGACATAGGATATAGAAAAAAATAAGACCCCTCTATACGCTGTCTACAGGAGGCTCATTTTAGAACTAAAGACATCTGCAAATTGCAAGTGTTAAGATGAACATTTACCATACAAACGGACATCAAGAATGCCAGAGTAGCAATACTTATATCAGACAAACTAGATTTTAAGCCAAAGACTATAACCAGAAATGAAGAGGGGCACTATATCATAATAAGACTATCCAAGAAGTTTTAACAATTATAAATATTTGTGCCCCCAACATGGAACACCCAAAAATATAAAACAATTGATAACAAACATAAAGGAGTTCATTGATAATAATAATAGTAGGGGATTTGAACATCCCATTTATATCAACAGACAGAAAATAAACAAGCAAATGACACACTGGACCAGATGCACTTAACCAACATATTCAGAACATTTCATCCCAAAGCAGAATACACATTCTTTTCAAATACACATGAAATATTCTCCAGAACAAATCACATACTAGGTCACAAATCAAGCCTCATCAAGTACAATAAGAATGAGATAGTACCATGCATATATGCTGACCATAATGCTATGAAACTTGGAATCAACCTCCAGAAAAATTTTGGGAAAACAATAAATACATGGAGGTTAAACAACATGCTACTGAAGAATGAATGGTCGACCAGGAAATCAAAGAAGAAATAAAATATCTATATGGAAACAAATGAAAATGAAAACATGACAATCCAAAACCTTTGGGATGCTGCAAAAGCAGTCCTAAGAGAATAGTATACAGCAATACAGGCTGCCAGAGAAGAACAGAAATAATGAAGAGGAGAAATGAATGATATAAAAACTGATAGCCCCCAGACTTATCAAAAAGAGAAAGGACTCCAATAAATGAAACAAGAAATGAGAGATGAGAAATAACCAATACAACCGAAATATAAATAATTACAAGAAAACGGTATGAAAAATTATATGGCAAGAAACTGAACAATCTGGAAGAAACAGATATATTCCTAGAAACATAAAATATCAAAACTGAACAGGAAGAAATAGAAAACTTGAACAGACTGATAACGACTGAAAGAAGCGACTGAATTAGAATAAAAAATCTCCCAACACACACAAGTCTAGGGCCAGATGGCTTCCCAGGGGAATTCTATTCAACATTTAAAGAAGAGTTTATACCTATTCTTCTCAAACTATTCCAAAAAATAGAAATGGAAGGAAAACTTCCAAATTCATTCTATGAGGCTAATGTTACCCTGATTTCAAAACCAGACAAATAATCTACTAAGAAAGAGAACTAGAGGCCAATATCCTTGATGAACATGGATACAAAAACTCTCAATAAACTACTAGCAAATTGAATCCAACAGTACATTAAAAGAATCGTTCGCCACAAACAAGCAGGATTTATGCCTGGGCTGCAAGGAGGGTTCAATCTTCATAAATCAATCAATGTGATACACTACGTTAGTCAAAAAAACAGATAACAATGATGTCATCCTCTAGGTAGATGCAGAAAAAGCATGTGACAAAGTCCAACATCCATTCATGATAAAAACCCTCAACAAAGTAGGGTTAGAGGAAGCACACCTCTACATCATAAAGGCCATGTACAAAAGACCTGCAGCTAATATTATCTTCAATGGGGAAAAACTAGGACCTTTTCCTCTGCCATCAAGAACAAGATAGGAATGTCCGTTCTTAACACTATCATTTAACATAGTACTTCAAGTTCTAGCCACAGCAATCAGACAACAAAAAGAAATAAAAGGCATCCAAATTGGAAAGGTAGGAGTCCAACACTCACTCTTCACAAAGGACATGATACTCTATATAAAAAAACTTAAAGGATGCCCCCAGAAACACCAGAACTGATGCACGAATTTAGCATATCACAGAACGCAAAAATCAATGTACAGAAATCTGTTACATACACCAATAATGAAGCCGCAGAAGGAGAAATGAAGGAATTGACCCCGTTTACAATTGCACCTAAAACCCTAAGATACGTAGAAATAAACCTAACCCAAGAGGTAAAATATCTATATTCTGAAAATGATACAACACTGTTTAAATAAACTGAAGAGGGCACAAAGAAATGGAAAAACATTCCATGCTCATGCATTCAAAGAATATTGTTAAAGTGTTTTTAGTACTCAAAACAATCTACTTATTTATATCTTAATACCACCAGCATTTTTCACAGAACTACAACAATCTTAAAATTTGTATGGAACCACAGAAGACTCCGAATAGCCAAACAGTCATGAAAAAGAAAACCAAAGCTGGAGGGATCACAATTCCCAACTCCAAGCTGTCTTGCAAAGCTGAAGTGATCAAAACAGCATGGTACTGGCACAAAAACAGACACAGAAATCACTGGAACATAGTAGAAAACCCAGAAATGGACCCGTAACTATATAATCAACTCTTCTTCGATAGAAGAGGTAAGGATATCCAGTGGAAAAAATACAGTCTCTTCAACAAGTGGTGCTGGGAAAACTGGACAGCAACATGCAGAAGAATGAAACTGGACCACTTTCTTATACCACAGACACAAAAAAATAAGTTCAAAATGGATGAAAGACCTAAACGTGAGACCGGAAACCATCAAATTACTGGAGTAGAACACAGACAGTAATCTTTTTGACATCAACCATGGCAATTGATTTCTATATTTATTTCCTGAGACAAGGGAAACAAAATCAAAATAAACTGCTGGGACTACAACAGAATAAAAATCTTCTCCACAATGAAGGAAAAAATCAACAAAACTAAAAGGCAACCTATAAATGGGAGAAGATATTTTCAAATGACATATTTGATGAAGGGTGAGTATCCACACTCTATAAGGAACTTATCTAACTCAACACCCAAAAAACAATCCAAATGAAAACGGAGAAGACATGAACAGACAGTTCTCCAAAGAAGATATCCAGATGTCTAGCAGACACATAAAAGGATGCTCAACATCACTCATCATCAAGGTGATATAAATCAAAACTACAATGAGAAATCCCCTCACATAAGTCAGAATGGCTACAATTAACAACACGGAAAACAACAGATGTTGGCAAGGATGTGGAGGAACAGTAAATCTCTATGTTGGTCGGAATGCAAACTGGTACAGTCATTCTGGAGAAGAGTATGGAGGTTCCCGAAAAAGTTAAAAACAGAACTGCCTTACAATTCAGCAACTGCACCACTAGAGGTTTACCCAAATGACACACAAATACTAATTTGAAAGCCTGATGTTTAACTCAACATTATCAATAACAGCAAAGTTATGGTAAGAGCTCAAATGCCCCTGGACTGACAAACAGATAAAGAAGATGTGGCATATACGTGTATATAGATGTACGTATACATACACATACAATGGAGTATTACCCAGTCACAAAAAATAATGAAATTTTGTCTTTGCCATTTGCAGTGACAGGAAAGGGGCTACAGAGTATTATGCTAAGGAAATTAAGTCGGTTGGAGAAAGACAAATATCCCATGATTTTACTCATAAATAAAATTTAGGAAATGAAACAAAGGAACACAGGGGCGGGGTGGAAGAGGCAAACCAAGAAACTGAACAAACTGAGGGTTCTGGTGGGAAGGTACGCAGATAGGGTGTCTGAAATGAGGGATGGGGATAAAGGAGGGCGCTTGTGTGGAGTACCAGGTGTTGTACATAAGTGATGAGTCACTAAATCTGACCCCTGAAACTAATATTACACTGTATGTTAACTACCTGGATTTTAATTAAAATTTGGGGGGAAATAAAGAGCTTAGAGCAAAACCTTCAATAAGATTCTATAATTAAAAATTCCTCACCTGAACCGCAAAACACACATAATTATTGTCATGTTACTATATTCCAAATTCTCTCAAGAATGCAACAGCAGAGTGTCTAATTCATTACATGGTGTGAATGCCTTGGGGTGGCGGTTCCCAAACTTCAGTATATTAGGATCACATGGCAGAGTTGTTTGTCGAGACACAAATTGCTGGGCCCCATTCCCACAGTTTCTAATTAAGTAGGTCTGAGGTGGAGCCCCTGAATTTGCATTCTGACAAGTTCCAAAGCATACCGATTCTATCTGGGAACCACACTCTGAGAACCACCGTTGCATTAGCACTGGATTCTCCAGCAAAAACTGGAAAAAAATGCTTCTCTAATGTGAGGAACAGGAGATTACATTCATTTTCTCTTCTAAAATATATCAGGAAGAATGACATGTGATATCTACCAGTGTTTAAGGATAAACAATTGCAGGTGGTAAGGCAGATGTGGTCTAGCTCTGCCACATTTAGGATGTAAGAGTATTTGAATAAATATTTATGATGGCTTAACCTTGATACAATTAAAACCAAATACCGGTAAACTCCTGTACTCCAAATTCATTATTTTAGGGAAACAATACAAACCACAGCATACTAGTTGGATCGTTACAATGGATTCTCATTTACAGCCTCTCTTTTTAAAACTAATCAAGACTGAGCCATAATTTATTGTGTTTGTAATCATCCTCTATCCAAAATACGAGGCATTCTTCGATCATAAGTGTCAGTAACCCTATTACCACTACCTCATATTCTTGAAAGGCCACAAGCTCTTCACACATTATTTAACATCAGTCAAGCAATGAGTTACTGTAGTTATAACATATTTCCTGGAGAATTTCCTAACAAGCATGATACCTAATATTCAGTAACTATTTAACATGTTAGTACATGCTAAGCCATCAGTATGCAATAAATGCCAGTAAAACTTATATAGGTCCCCAAACATTTTCAGAATGTGAAAAACAAAAGGTCATCTGGATCATCTAAACATGAAGGAATTATGTGAGATTTTAAAAAGTTACTTTTTTAAGTGAAATGTTAAAGATACCCGGATAGCTGTGCAGGCCATTTACCACACAGGACGAGAACGGCTGTCCTCACCCTGCCACCTGCATACGGGAAACTGGCTCTTACAGTCTCCACGCTCAACAGTTAACCAGTAACGACGGCTCACAGTACTCTGACTATTTGCATCAACAACACAGTTGATGCTGGACAGCTACTTTCTTTCTGGGCATCTGGAATTTTTGTACATGCTAAGGCAGAGGACGCCTGTGTGACCGGCCCCAGTGAACACCGTGGACACGATGTCTCTAGTGGGCTTCCCTCAGAAGAACCATCACACACATGCTGCTCAATTTTCATTGCTGGTACAGCAAAGTAGGTGCTTTGTGTGACCCTTCGGGGAAGGTGAAACCCTCAGAGTAGACATGTATTCTTTCAGGCTCTGCGTGTGTTTTCTCTAACGACCCCGCTGTGAATCCTCTGTACTTCACTGTTGTCAAGTTTACCCGTGAGTCCAGCTGTACACGGAATCCCCCAAGTTCTTCCACTGAATCTCCAAACAGAGGAGTATTCTTGCAGATGCCCAACACTGCAGTTCTCAGAAGCCAGGATTCTTACCTGCTGATATGCTTCATAGATCACATCAAATAGAAAAGCCTGTGGCATTTCACTTGCTCTGTGTCGTGCACGTTCTAGTGAATGTTCCAAGCAACCATCAGCAGATGGACTGACTACAGTCGATACAAGAGGTCGAATTGCTCCTGCTGCCTAAAGAACAAACAGAGATCCAATTAACATTTATTTCACGCAGAGCATATTTCAAAGTCAAACTCTAAACTCTCTCATTTTGGGGAGGTTTTATGTCTAGCTTCAACAAGCAACCTGAAGAAAATATTTGAACAAGTGTTAATTTGGTTAATCAGTATTTCATATCAAAAAACCTATTTCCTAATACTACAGTTCCAAGTAAGCGGCAGAGATATTCTTTTCCATTATAAGTTCATATTTATTTTTTATCACTGGCCATGGAAGTCTCATTCTGGATCAGAATGGTAAAATACAAGTGGCTATTCTGTGAATGTGAGAGAGAAAAGAGTTACTGTGGAAAAACAGAAGGATTACACATCAGTATTTCCTAGTGGACTTGCAAAAGATTTACGTTAAACACAGATAATTAAGGAAACAAACCTATCTCGTAAGATGGCCACAATGAGACTCAATCTGAGTTACAATGAATCTGTCATACTCTAATTCCTGTAATTAAAGAAAAAATTCCCTTCCAACTACCTCAGTGCAATGGGCCCTCATATAAAGTAGCCGTTATTTCAATTGCTCTAATGACTCTGCCTCATTTATAGATACATCTAAACATTACAAAAAGGTACCTTCATACCTGACAATTTGTCCCTGTAGGAGGCCATTAGCCAAACCTCCACTGAAAGTTCCTATTTTAACATAATTAATACACAGATACTGAAGCCCATCAAATTGATATGGCAACAATTTTGGTCTTGAGAATACTAGTATTTGTGCAAAAGAAATAGTCGATAAACTGGCTTATAAAATCCAAGAGACTGGCTGAAAATCAAAGCTAATGTGTGAGCCAAGTAGACAGTTTATAAACTGTCACAATTCCCAGAGACTTAAGTAGAAATTTGGAGCCTCAGAATAAAAGCAAAGATGAGCGGACTGCCAGGACTGACAGGGAGGCAGTGATGTCCGAGTAGGTCAAAGTTCAGTAAGGAGCAAATCCAACCGGTCAAGCCCAACACCTATCAGTAAAGGTTAGAAGACAAGAGAAACACATACACGTTTGAGCGCACACACGACTTTTTAAGGGAAAAGTTCTATTTACGTTGCAACTATGTACAAGTAATATTGGAATTCTGTACTAGGCCATGAAGCAAACATTCTATTTA
The DNA here is from genome assembly GCA_004023845.1 of Helogale parvula. Lineage (NCBI taxonomy): Eukaryota > Metazoa > Chordata > Mammalia > Carnivora > Herpestidae > Helogale > Helogale parvula. The sequence continues at coordinate 9,341 of PJEM01014869.1, read as the reverse complement.
ATATAGAACATGAAACACAAGATATCAGCAAGAGGACCTCAGGAGACTTTGTCTCCAGTCAAAGAAGTAGTGAATAATATTTTAACAACAACCATTTAAAGTCTTTGAAGGGCATGCAACAAATGAAGTATTTTTTTAAGAAAATCCACTAAAGCTTGGTAAACACAGAGAGCTTGTGGTACTCAAGGCATGAGTACTTCTTCCTTAATAACCCACCCAGCTCAGTGTGACTTAAGTTCTACTAGGAGTAGGTGTGGATGAAAAGATGGGGCTCCCTCTCCCATTATCTCCCAGAGAGGAGGGCAGGGTGTTAGCAGCCCATTGGGCCCCAGGTCATAGAGGCTAAATTAAGGAAACTGTGGACAAGAGATTGCAGACTCCCTTCCAACCACATAGCCACTACTCATGAGTGGATTATCTACCCCAGCCACAGTTAGGCAGAGAATGAGTATTAGGCCCTGAATACTCTTAACCCGCATCTCACATAGGACAGAGGTTTCACACCAGAAGAAGAATAACCAAAAGGTAAAAGTCTTCCAATGTCTCCATGCACCACCCTGCCTGTGAAGTAGGAGTTTCACTTAGAGAACCAAGAAATCATGTCCCCACGCCCTATCCGCTCAAGTAGCAGTACAGGGATTTTTCAAGGGAGAGATAGGCTGTAACAACAGAGCTACCAACCTCTCCCAAACGGGAACTCACCTTATATGGAACTGACTGTGAACAAGTTTAAACCTTAGTGTACTTTCAAAAAAAAAAAAAAAAAAGACTATCATCATGCTAAGCCATTTAGAGGAGAACAAAAGGCTAAACTGTTAGCAAGCTAGTTTACCCAGGTCACCTTGGAAAGAGACGGGTAATAAGAGCTCACATGAAATCACAGCAAACTTCCAACAACTGGCCTCAAAAACTACAATTGCAGAGGAGAAAAAGTTTAACTGAATCACGCTCTAGAGCATTTTACACCTCAGACATTGTCAAGGGAATAGAGTTTATCAGTTGGGTGTAGTAACAGAGACAGATGATAAGAGATTACAAAAGAAAGACAAGAGGAACCCTACTAAAACCAATGGCATTCCAGGATGACAATATTCATGCCCAAGTGAAGTGATTTCAGAGACTTCATCAGGTACAAGGAAAAAAAGACTTCACTGAAACAGACCAGCAGAATCACATACAATAGCAACAATAAGTCCTGAGGAAATGAGAAGGAGACCATCACCACCTAGAACTGATAAATCATCTAAATGTCTACCGACCAGTGACTGGATAAAGGAAATGTTTTTCAGCCCTAAAAAAAGGAAGTTTCTATTACTAACAACATGGATGGACTTCAAAAGCAATATGCTAAGTGAAGCAAATCAGAAAAAGACCAATACCTTATGATCTCACCTATAAATATAACCTTAAAAAACACAAATGGCTCAAGGATTGATTGATGGTGACCAGCAGTGGGGATACAGCAGGGCAAAACAGGTGAAGGCAGTTAAAAGGTATATCCAGTGACAAAACAAGACCTAGGGATGTAATGTACAGCATGGACTATGGCATCAAGTTGCTTAAAAATCTTTAAAATCCTAAGGATTCTGTAACCATGTCCGCTGACAGATGTTAACTTATTTTGGTGATCATTTCACAATGGAAACAAATTTGAAACATTATCTTGTACACCTGAAACTTATGTTGTAAATCAATTATACCTCAAAAAAATCTGTCTATGAATTTTAAATGTGAGAATTCAAAAATGTGGAATTTCATAATAAGAATGAAGGCATAAAGAAACTAGGAAAACAGAAGATACAATGAGATGAAAAGATACAATATGAAACACCACATGCAGAAGAAGCAGTCCAAAGAGGGAAATTTATAGCTGTGTATGTCTATACATAAAGAGATAAGGTTGAAAACCTACCTGAAGACTTACACTTCCAAAGATTTTTTAGGGAAAAAAAAAAGACAAACTAAATCAGGATCTAAATCAGGTATAAGTAATAAATAGAGATTAGGGCGAAAATAAATAAAGTAGAAAGTAGAAAAATAGAAAAAAAAAATCAATGTTCAAAGTTAGTTCTTTGAAAGAATAAAGAGGATTGACAAATCTTTAGCTAGACAAACCAAGGGAGGGGGGGAGATTCTAATTAGCGTAATCAGGAATCAAATGACATTCTACCAACCTCACAGAAATAAGGAATATACAACTATGAACAAGTAAAGTTCAGCAAATGAGATCAAATTTCAGTTTTCTAGAGTACATCAACCACAAAAACATATTCAATAACAATTCAAATAGACCTTTACATTAAGAAAGCTGAATTTGAAATTTTAATTTCTCACAAAGCCCAGGCGTCTTCACCAGTTATACAAACAATCTTGAACACCAATTCCTCACATTATTCCAACAAGTAATATAGGAGAGAATGCTTTCTAACTTACTCTATAAGGTGAGTATTACCCAAACTAGACCAAAGGCATCATAAAAAAGTACATTCACACAGATCAAAATCCTTGATGATAGAGATGCATAAATCTTCAACCAAATACTAACAAATTTGGCAACCAAGTGGGATTTATTCCATGAATGAAAAATCGATTCAATATATCAAAACATCAATGTCATATATTATATTAATAAAGGGGGAAAAATAAACACCACCATGTCAACAGATGCAGAAATAGCAACTGACAAAATGCCACACTGCTTCATTAAAAAAGCACGCAACTAATTAGGAACAGAACTTGCTCTAGCCAACAAAGGGTGACTATGAAAAAAAAATAGGTAACATCATATTTGAAAAAAACTCTTTTCACTTTCATACCAGGAAAAAAAATAAGCTTTATTTTCTGTGAACCAGAAAAAAATTTCCCAAGCTCCTATGTAAAAGCCAGTGTCTCCACCTACCCACTGGCACCCATTCCCTTTTCAAGTCTTTCGGCAACAGTGTGCCTCCTATCCTGCTTCATCAATTTTTATTCCTTTACTTAACTATCTTCAGTAGCATCCAAGCAATCTGGGACATCTCCCATCAAGTCTTTCTTTGATCACACTTATCTTCTAGCTATGACCAAATTAACCCTAGTGAGGTTCAAACAAAACTCTGTTAATGAAGTATATCTGCACTCCTTAGAATCTCCAGTGTCTGTCTCTTCTCATGTTCTCTGCAATCTACTTCAATGAGGATTTTATCTCCCCATATCCACAAAAATACTTTTACAAAAATTACCCATGACCCCCATACAGCCAAAACCAATGAGTAGCTCTGTCTTCAAGAGCATCTGTTCACTTGGCTTTCAGAAAACCTTCTCAAACAATCATCTCACTCCCACATTCTAAATCCTTAGAGTCTCACTCTGAATGGTAAAATATTCCCAAGCAAAGACCTCAAAGTTCTCTAGCTACCCTCATTCTGTAAATGACTTCCATACCTCCATCCTAGAACATTCTCTTCGGGTCTAAACTTTCAATATCCAAATATCCTAATTAACTACTTATATCAAGAGATACACCTCAAATGTAACACAGTGAGTACACTTTTGGTTTCACATATACCACACAGTCCATGTCTGCTCTTGCATACACTTCCCATCTTCATAGAAGTCAATTCTATTCTTCTAGTTATTCTTGTCAAAAACCTTGGTCATCATTAATTTCTCTCCTCTCATATGCCAAATTGAATCCATCAGCAAGCCCCATCACCATCAAAATACACCATTTCAGCACAGTGTTCACTGTCCACAGTCACAATCTGAACCCAAGGCACCCATCCTCCCTCCCTCAGATCTCATCCAGAAAACAAAGGCCATAAGACATTAGTATTTTTAACTACATTAAAATAAACTGGAAGAACATGATTACAAGGCATATAACTGGTAGAGTACTGGTGTGCATCATATATAAATAATTCCTAGAAATCAGCTTTTACTTAAAAATAAAAGTAGGGGCAAAAGACCTTCATGGGCGATTCAAGGAGAACACATAAATCTTTTAAGTACTGGAAAAAGTGCCCAACCTATTAAAGAAGTGCCAAATTAAACCATGAAGAGAAAGCATTCACCACTAACTGGGGAAAAAAAGGCCATCAACAATATTAAATGGCAAGGACATGGCTCTAACTCAAACTCTTGTTATACCGTATTGAGTAGAATTTATACAAGTTTGGTAACTAAGTGAGCATCAGCTGGCAAAACTGGTGACGTGCGTCTGTCTGTTCTGTAATGAAATCCTTGGCTCACGTGCTCAAGACATTAATAGTAATGTTCATGCTAGCGATGCTTGCATTGGCCAAAATTAAAGAAAACATATGGTCATCAACTACAAATAGATGAAACAGTGATATAAAGCAGTGATTGTCAACACGCAATGGCTGCACAGATTCACATGAATACATTTCCCTTTAATGTATTTGGAAAAAATGCTGTCAAAATAAAAGCAGAGAGAAGTTAAATGATACAAATAGGTATTTTTTTTAACAGGAATATGAAAAATCATACAAACCTACTATACCCTTAAGGGATAAAGCCTATCAAAGTGGGGGATGGGGGAAGCAAGAAAATAAAAATAAATTTCAGGGTAATGGTTAGCCATGTGGGGGAAATAAACAAGTTCAGGGTATGGATATGGTTTAACAGTGACCAGTGATGGTGGTATATTTGGAGGTGTCCCAAGTGCTTTTCATGTTCCCTTTTTTTAATTTCTAAGAGTATATTTGTGGACTCTCATTCTGACTACTAACAACTTCTCAAGAGGAAAAAAATACTTATCTGGGATGTTATTATGGTAGGATTGGTATATTCCCAGACTTAGTAAGGTTTAACTGGAAGCTTAGAGATTGGTTGTAAAGTAGCACTATAGGAAGACCATTTAAAGCACAAAGTGACTACTAGTTTACTCAATAAAATACCCATGAAAAGGGTCACATGTCGAAAAGATGCACTTCATAGCTGTTTCCATAGAAAGGGACATTTGTTCAGAAACCTAAATCCTCATTCATATCAATCTTTTCTGCAATTTGAAGTATCAAAAGTAAGACAAGTATGAAAAGGTCAGTTAGGTGCCTCTAAAATAGAGCTATCTGGTTAGTTTGTTATATGAAGCATAACTCCAAGTTATCAAATACACTGTCTCAGTGGGAATTAGCCTAATAAGTCCTGAATGGAAGCTTAACAGCTCAGCACCACAGTGATTACTTGCCTCTCGAGCTAGTCTATTAAAGTATTTCCACATGCCAATGCATGGAAATCATAGATACAAATCGCACAATGTGGAGAAATGAACCCCACCTCTTCTGTTTACTTTTAAAAGCAAAATTGAACAATACTTATGCATACACCAAGCAGGTGCTGACACGCATTCCTACTCACCTATCTTCATTCAAGCTAATTATGACAACATACTATAGAAATCCTGACTATATAATTACAATTTCATTTAGCTGAGTTGTCTTTATTCTGAGACTGCTTAATGAATGTTTACACCATCACATCTTCAAAGCTAATCATTGGGCATTATGAGATTTTGAATATTTCATATTTGATAATACAATAACTCCAATCTCATTTTGTGAAAGTAATTTGTTCAAAACAGAAATGCCAGTATTAAAAAAAAAAAAACCTACCCACATTGCTCTATCACTGCAAGTGCCCCTAAAAAAAGGGTATGTAGCAAGAAGAAATAAAGCCCCCATTTGACATACTCAACTTTAATTCCTGAAAATGAAAGTAGTACCATTTAACTTATATTTAACTTGATCAAAAGTATTTTGCTTAGATATTCTGGATGTTTAATAAGCCTTATTACATTTTTATCCCTAGATAAACCACTATCCCTTCATCTGCCCCCTTCTCCAACTTCTTTTAAAAGTTAATACATGGAATATACAGGGGTAATAGTTTTAGATAAAGAAAACAAAAGCTTTTCATAGCCTTTTCAACATCAGGAACAGAGCAAGTTTTAACTCATTCCATATAGTCAGGGAGTAATTCACTACCAGCCATGAGCACGTCAACTTTTGCTCAAATAAGCCTTGAATTCCCCACTAGATACTCAGAATTCATGTTTTCTCACAAATTGAACTGCTTCCTTTAGACCCAGGACTTAATACCAATGTTTCCCTCCAGTAAGACACAAAATCCAATGGCCCAGGAGTCCTTATTACCTGACCCCTACCCAACACTGAACTCTGACCTTCAACGCACTCGATCATGATCAAAACTAACAGATAGAGATCCAGCACACTTTACTATTAGCCATGGTCAATTCCACTCAAGATTCTATGTTTGGAAAATATCATCATCTGTCAAGTCATTTTTTAACTCTTTAATAACAAGCCCATAATACTTTGCATGAATTTCTAATACTGGGTAGAGTATATTTTTCCTGATGCACACATACTAGCTTTTACTTCTCAAGTTTTCTTTAATCATTACTAAGTACAGTCCTGCTGTAATATACAAAGATTGCCACACACACACACAAACACACCACTGTCAGAATTTCTATTTATTGGGTTACTCTGTTTCTCTTCAGAAAAGGACTCAACATATTTCCTAACCAATGATGCTAACTATCCTACAGGGTATGGGATAGCCCCCCAACAGGAAGTATCTTACCAAAAATGTGTAAGATTGTGCCAAGGTTGAGAAATGTTGTGCCACTTTGATATTCAGATACAGCAAGAAACTAAGGTCTGGAAGTCTACTCTCAGATACAGAAATCCCTGTTGCCTTAAATACTGGAAAACCAACCCACTATAGTAAGTGTAGGGTACTTTATATTAGATCAGCAGTAAGATGTACCTTAGGGTCAAGAGTTGGTAAGATCACAAGCAGTTACAATTCTTTAGGTAACTACTATTAACACGGGTAGGTCTGCCAAGTTCTGTCAAGCAATTCAGTGTCTGAGAAAATGCTGAGGTCTGGGAGGGCAGGAGCACTTTAAAAGAGATGAGGTCTACTGTCAGGGAATGGCAAAGAAAAATTAAACCATACACAACTACACATGTCTTATACCCTGGCTCACGTCGTCCAATCAGGTCCAGCCAATCCAGCTTCTTAAACTGTCCCCCCGCCCCCTCACCTCACTTCTTTCTCTATTTCAGTCTGCTTAAATAGACTTTCACCACTTAGGTTGATCACTGCTGTATTTCCCAAACCAACTTCAGTTTCCTCAATCTCCTACACTCGATCTATCAAACCAGAGAGACAGTCATCTTCTAAACTTCAAGTCTTAGGTTCTTTCCCTTGGATGGGGTGACAGGAAGATTGAATGGTCCCCCTCTTGTCTCCAGAAGCTAATGCAAGGAAAGAGATTAAGGAAGATTAATGAATTCAAAACTATGCATGATTCCAGAGATGCTGAAAAAGGCAAATTTAAATGGTTCTGTTTAATGCGAAGTTGAACATACAAGGTCTGGAATTATATCAGAGAACTATAGCATGAGAAAGATCTCAGAGAGAATACGTCAAGTGGGAGTTAAAACAGGTATGAGCAAATGCTTTGTACTATGTAAAATAATCATCTTTCAAACTTATATGTTGTAGCATTCTTTTTATATAGTACTCTGGAAGAGACAAAAACAGAGGGATCAAGAACCTATCAACAGTTGACCGGGATTAGAAAGAGAGCAAGGGTCTGAGTACCAAGCAGCAGCATAAAGACATTGTTTGCAGTGTTAGAAAGTTCTGTTATGACTACAATCATCTATACAGGTGTAGACACTCAGACTGTATACTCCCCCACAAGTGGATTTTACTGTATGACAGTTTTTCAATTAAGTAATGTGAGCATGATTTTGATTGCTCAGAAGTACTTAGTTCAGTTATAAAAGAAGCCAAAGGGAATGGTTTGAGTGTGGGAAGATGTATCTGAAGAGAGTGGTCAGAAGAAAAAAAAAAAACAGCAAAGACTGCCATCACAGAAGACAAAGTAGAGAGAGATGCAGAGGACGATCTGGTTAACGCTGTCAAACACAGCTAAGACATTCCGTATATGCTACTGCGTTATAATAGAGTTCTTGTTAATGTCAGCCACCTGGAGTTAGCACAGTCCCCACAGCTCACAACCAGACTGCCCTGACTTTAGACACCAGACACAAGTAGGATCCCCACATCACATACTCGCCTGACCAAATGGCTGCAAATCCAGGAGATTCTCACAACCCCCACCGAAGTTCACCAAAACTCCTAGAAACCAGGAAAATGATTAGAACTACATTTTGTTCATCATTATTCAGGATTACACGGTGCTCTGGCTTACCTGCCCTTCTCAGTCAAACCTACATCGGTCCTGGTGTGGCGAGACACTCCCACACACACCAGACTCCACTGCAGAAAACCAGTGCAGGCGCCCTAACACAGTATGTCTTTAAATTTTAGAGTTTAAAAGTCATCATTAAAAACAAACACTAAAAAAAAAAAGGCATCAGGCTTGACTGGGATAGAGCCCAAATGCTCTATGATGCACTGTTCCAGGTGGACAAGCAACCTGGAAACAGTGTGAGATCAGCAATGTGAAATACGCCTGCGACGCCTAGGGGGAAAGTACCTGATCTTCTGGGGGAGAAGGGCGCTTCCCTGACAGCAGCAAGCACAGAGACTCCTCTGTGGGGACAAAAGGGCTGGCTGGTGCCATTGCCCTCCTGGCCCTTCAGCATAAACCAGCTTCACTTAAGAGCACAGCGCCAACCAGATTCACTCAACAGCACACCATTGGCTGCCTACACTGCTTTAACGAAGCCCTGACCCCCAGCACTCTGCTGGTACTCCTGGTCTCAGACAAGTAGGCCTGATGCCTAGCACAGCAGGCCCCTTCACCCAAAGACCAGCAGAAACCTCTGCTCACACCATGTCTTCCAACCAGAGAGTTCTGCGAGGCTTCAAGTCTAGAGGAAGTAGCATCAGGTATCATTTAACAAGCAGACCAGACCACACCTAGTTAAAACTCACTACCCTCTGGCCAAGATCCAAACCCTGCACACTACAGGCAAGGGGACCCTTTGCAAATGACTGACCTGAACAACAGAGCAGCCAAAACACAGCAGCAGACTGCATGCGGCACCCACCACACACTGCCTGAAGCGCCAGGCCCTCAACACCTTACGATCTCTCCTTCATAAAGCCATTAGTCTCTGGAACAGGAAACATAACAGGCTTCTCTAACACAGAGAAGAAGACAGAGACTTCGACAAAATGCAAAGATGGAGGGGAATGCATCCCCTAAGAACAAACAAGCAAAGGTCCAGCCAGAGATCTAATTGACACAAGAAATGTGCCTGATGGAAAATTTAAACAACAATCACAAGGATACTCACAGAGATTGAGAAAAACATGGAGGACTCTTACCACAG
>PJEM01014868.1:6255-32887 GCA_004023845.1 Helogale parvula | reverse complement strand
TGCACCCCCCGAGGCTGTTCCGGCCGCTCTTTGTTTCTGGTTTCGTGTGACTTGGCTTTAACGGAACAGGGAGCCTCTCTCTGAACAGACGCAGCAGCCAGGTCACTCTGTGGTCGGACAGGAAATCCATAGCAGTGGGCGGCCTGGGGCGCCGCCCACACCGCAGCGCTGCTCAGGGAGCTCCAGTGGTCGGGGCGTCGCCTGCAGAGAGCCTGTCCCTGGCGATGGCGGCCTGCAGATCCCGCTCTGTTTATGTCCCCAGACTCGCTTGGCTTGACGCGGAAGTTCACAAAACACTGAAGGAGCTGGAAGAGCTGCGAGGCGCGGGCGCGGACGGCGCGCCTGGGCAGAGGTGAGCGTGTCTCCCCGCCGTCGGGGTGCTCCCCGCGTGGGTGGTGTCCACGGGCGGTCTGCGCCTGAGAAGCCCCCCACCTCGATCGGGGCCGTCGGGGCCCTCCTGCCCTGTTCGCTGGGTTTGTTCGGCCCCACGAGGGCCCCGGCGGGAGGGCCGGGAGCGTGTCTGAACTCCAGGCCGCAGGGATGGGTGGCGCTCGCCCCCAAGGAGTGGTGGGCGCTGGCCTGCCGTGGCCGGTCTGGTGCCTGTGCCCAGGACCGCGTGACCTCACGCGGGGAGTTTGCTCGGGGGGCTGCCGAGGGGTCAGCCGCGCCGGTCTTTGCAGCCTCCCGGGGCCCTGCTCTCGGTGGGACGGGGTCGGTGCGCCTGTCGGTGCGCATGCGCGGTGGTGTGCAGCCACGTCACCCCGGCGTCAGCCCGAGTGCAGAGTTGCTGCCCAAGTCGGCTCTTGGAGTCGGTTGATGCTCCAGAGCCGTGCCCACGTCTCGCCCTGAGGTCATCCGAGTGGGATTCTGTCACCGACCGGAGGGGCGCCTGTCCTGCTCGTGAGAGGTCTGTAAGGCCATGAGAGGGAAGTCACGTGGCCTTATGGTTGGAAGGGTTTCATTGTCCTGCTGATGCTCCCAGGCCCTGCGGTCATGCGTCCGTCAGCAGCCTCTGTCATGGCAGTGTCCCCACCCTGATGAGGCGGTGCCCTGGGACCCCTACCCACCGTCCCTCAGTCAGATGGCAAGATGGCAGCCCGTCGTGCCCACGTGGCCCTTGAGCTGTCAGACGAGGTAAATGTGCGTGGACAGCGCCGCCAGCCAGGAACACGGACTGTCCCCACGCACCCTCCTCAGCCACCCGCTTCTCCCCCAGAGCGATTGCAGTCCCCACCCTCGTTCATCTTTCATCGCCTCTACCCAGACACCTGTTCCTAAGGACATATCCCTGACTGACACTGTGGCCCTGAGAGCTGAGAAGCCAGCACAGACCAGGGGGCGGGGCTGCCCGAGTGAGGCGGGGCGGGCGTCCGGCTCCCATCACACCTGCACTGCCCTGGGCCTGGTCCTAGGAGGTCAGGGGCCAGGTCGGAGGAGAAGTCAGAGACGAGGTGGAGGTGAGGTCAGCGGGGAGGTGAGTGGGGGGGCCCGGGGCGAGCCCCTGTCTTCTGGGTGTGAGCTCCTTGTCAGGCAGCTGGGGCTTGGTGGTGAGGGCTTCCTAATGGTGTCTTGATGAGAAAAAAGTTTCAAGTTTTGGTTAAGACAAATTTCTCTTTTATTATTATTATTATTGAGAGACAGCGCGAGCAGGGGAGGGTCAGAGAGAGAGGGAGACACAGAATACGAAGCAGACTCCAGGCTCTGAGCTAGCTGTCAGCACAGAGCCTGACGCGGGGCTCGAACCCACGAACCGTGAGATCATGACCTGAGCCGAAGCCGGACGCTTAACCGACTGAGCCACCCAGGCGCCCCAAGACCAATTTTTCAAGTTTTTATGTTTCACTTAGTCTTATTCAGTGTCTGGTCTTAGGAATCCTCCCCCACGCCAGGGCCCGAAAGATATTGCCCACCTCCCTCTAGCTGCTCTGCGGTCTGAGCCACGTTTTCGCGTCCCTGGTCCACTCTGACCGTGTGAGCTGCGGCGCCACTCAGTGCCGTGGCTTCCACGCAGACACCTGCAGTCCCGGCGCCATCCGGGCCTAGCTTCACTCTGGGGCGCGTCAGCGGACCGCCAGAGAGGGACCCTCGTGTCGGTCTTTAGGCCTTCCCTGAGGGCAGGTCAGAGTGTGCAGAGGAGACCCCAGAGGCTGAGACCTGGTGTCCCAGGAGCGCCCAGCCTGACTGTGGGGCCTCCTCTCTCCAGGAAGGCGCCTGCCCTTCTGCCCCGTTGGGTGTCCGTTAGTCCAGAGGAGGGGTCCCCAGACTCCCGAGGCAGAGCCGGGCGGGTGTGAGTTGTGCCGAGCAGGGAAGGGCCCCCGGATCCTGCCTCTCAGGCGGCCTGGGCTCTCACCGCCCTGTGGCCCTGGAGCCCCCTGTGCCTGTCCCTCCAGGCCTGCGCCGTGGGGTCAGTGGGGTGCATGTGGGGTCGTCTGCTCTTGGGTGTTTCGACCTGGCGCGGGGGCCTGTCACTTCTGTCCTGTTTTCCATTGTTGGCCTTGTCTGGGGGTTTGTGTCCAGCTCCGTGATTGTGGGGTTTGGAGACGGAGCAAGAGCAGTTAGATATGTTCGGTCTTCCGTCCTCTTAGCTTGTTCACAGCAGCCGTTACTCTTTTAGAAAGGACTGAGAGCCCAACTTATGTCTTCAGGTGTGCACACCTGTCCTCAGAGCGGGTCTGGGGCCACCAGGGTCGCATCGCCTGGGAGTTGTTGGAAATGCAGAATCTCGGGCCTCACACCCCCAGCCGACGGTGAATCTGGATTTTGGCGAGATCCCGGGGCTTTGCAGGGCCTTACGCCTGGGGGAGCACTTCGGGTTCCGATCATTTCATTTTCCTCTCCCAGGGGCAGCACATTAATATACAAAATAGGATATTCTCTTGCTTTGGATTTTAATTTTCGATTTATTTCCACACAGTGACTGTGCCGCCCAGTTAGCAGACAAGGTAGAGAAATCAGTTCTGGGGCGCCTGAAGCCTCTCCTGGTCAAGGCCGAGGTAATCCAGCTCTTCTGTCTCATTTGCTTGTGCTTGGAATGTTCTGGAGTAGAAGGAGGTCCCTTCGGAGGCCACACTGACCTCCGTGGGGCCTGGGTGTGCTCTGTGGCGGGGGCTGCGGTTCCGCGCGGTACGAGTGCGGGTGCGTGCTGACTGCCGCTGCCACGAGGGTCCTTGGTGTGCATGCGGGACAGATGCGGGGAAGACAGAGACGGTCCCACTTTTGAGAAAGGGGAGCTTGTAGTTTGGGGAGTGAGCTCGGGTGGCGGTTCATTCTCAATCCAGTAGGTCTGTTGGTGACTCCAGTGTTCAGTTACCTGCCTCCGCCCAAGTCCTGGGCGCTCTTGCCTCAGTGGTTTCAAATGGTTGGCTGTTTCCCGAGGGAGGGGCTGTGGGGACCGCGTCCGCACACACGCCCGCGGCGCCAGCAGGAGGTGCCCTCCGGCCCTCGGATCCAGCGGCCCTTGAGATGGTGCCGTCTGCATGAACAGAGGGGCCCACAGGCATGATGTGATCCTACACAGACGAGGGGTGCCGTGCGTCCCCGAGCAGGCCTCGGGGGCTCTGTGCCTCTGGCCTAAGAAATGCGTGATTGTTATCAGGGCCCCCGGGAATCTCGGGGTACAGAGCTGGGAGTGTTCTTAACGACCCTGTCATCCCATCTCCCCATTTCATCGCTGGGGAGACGAGCAGAGACGTGTTTCCAGAGCTGAGGGAAGAGACGGGACAGAGGACAAGGATGCACACGCGATACTTATTTTCACGAGGACACGGCGCCCAGAACGGCAGGCCCGCACAGAGGCACGTGGAAGAGCTCACGGCCACAGGCTGGTGCAATTCACGACGTGCTTCCTGTCTTCACAGAGAGTCAGCTCTTCCCTGGAAGCGGATGTGTCGAAGGAGCGGCCGCCGCCGGCCACGGCCACGGCCTGGCCTGCAGACGAGGTGCGTGCGCCGGCGTGGCTGCGGGGGGACGTCACCGCGCCGGCACAGCCTGCTCGGGTGCCTGTTTGCCTCTGTCTGTCAGACCCCCGGTGCTCACAGAAACCTCTGGCGCCACAGGGTTCTGACCGTGGCTCTGTCCCCTCCTGCGGACAGCACGTGGGCACGGTGCACCGCTGAGTGCCGCCGCCTCCTGCCCGTCCCTCCAGCCCGGCTCCGCTCAGGAAGGGCCTGGTCTCTGCGGAGGGCCCGGCGCGCATGTGTGGAGCGCCTGATGATGGCCAGGGCCCGGCCTAGCTCAGGGAGGAGCTGGCCGCGGACAAGGTGACATCTGGGAAGATGAAAGCCCGTCCTGCGGTTCCGCAGTCCTCCGGAGGACTTGTGTCCAGCATTTGCGGGGACATTCCTGCCCTGCCTGGGCTCAGGCCGTCAAGGGGGAGCTGCAGGCTGGTCTGCCGAGTCTGTGCGACCTTGTCGTTGGCCTGCAGCTCCCACTGTGTGTGCTTGGAGCAGAGGGCAGAGGAGGCGTGTGGGCTCCAGCTTGGAAGGGCGGCCCAAAGCTCGCCAGCCCAGGGACTCAGGGTCCGGGGGAAGGCAGATGCGCAGCGGGCATCCCTGCTCTGGGGATCGGGCGGGGGCCTCGCTACAGCGCCGCTGCCTGGTCTCCGCGACTGTCCTTTCGCCGCCCCAGCATTTGGTGACAGAGGTGCGTGTGACGTGAGGCCGCGCTGACTGGAAGCGGAAAGACTGCGTTTAGCTCGTGCCCACCGGGCACGCCTCATGCAGTGTGTCCTCCACGTGACGAGTCCTTCCCCACGAGCGTCTGACCAGGAGGCGTCCCGAGTGACCCTCCGCGCTGCCAGTGGTCCGTGTGTGGGAGGTGTGCGGGCCTTGCACTGGAGAATCGCTCCGTAGGCACGACCCGGCCGCTAGTGCCGAGTGCGGTGGTTTGTGCGCGGGGTTAGATGTTGGCACTGTGCAGACCATCGCACGCAGCACCGGGCATAGGCCCGAATGACGGGGTCACACAAGCAGGAAACCTCATCGAAGTTGGCATGATGGTGTTGAAAGTCTTGTTTTCTGTATTAAGTTGTAAAAACCTGTGGGGCCTTTGACCCGAACTGTCGGAAGGCACATTCTAGAACGGAGAAGACCTTTGTGACACCTCCAGAGTGAAATCCAGTAACTCTCGGTAGGTCGCCTGGTGGACACCACCACCTGGGGCGTCCGCAAAGGGCTCGCCGTGGCGCCAGTGGAGCGCGTCCGTCTGTCGCTGCCTCTCTGGCCATCCACTGAGCACAATGGAGTGTGTCTTTCCAGAACGCACGATTTTTTTTTTTAATTAGAAGTTAGATACACACATGCCTGAGAATTCATACACTTCAGCAGAAGTTTAAGAAGTTAAACCAGGGGCGCCTGGGTGGCTCAGTCAGTTGTTAGTCAGCTCAGGTCATGACCTCGCAGTTCGTGGGTTCCAGCTCCGCAGCCGACTCTGTGCTGGCAGCTCAGAGCCTGGAGCCTGCTTCTGATTCTGTGTGTCCCTCTCTCTCTGCCCCTCCTCTACTCATGATTTGTCTCTCCTTCTCTCTCAAAAATAAATAAATGTTAAAAAAAATTAAAAACCATTTACGTTAAAAAAGAAGCTAAACCATCCAGCGAACGAATGTTGGATGCTGTTCCATACCCAGCTTCCTTAGGTTTTAGTGGTGCCTCCACATCAGTGCACAGACAGGTTCCTCATCAGTTTTTTTAAAAAACTTTTTTTTGTTTTAATGTTTGTTTATTTTTGAGAGAGAGCATGAGCAGGGGAGGGGCAGAGAGAGAGAGAGGGAGACACAATCCAAAGCGGCTCTGAGCTGTCAGCATAGAGCCTGATGCAGGGCTAAACTCAGGAACCATGAGATCACGACCTGAGCCGAAGTCAAGAGTGGGAAGCTTAAGCCACAGAGCCACCCAGGGGCCCCCGTACGCGGTATTCTTGATTCACGTTCCTTAGTATGAGAAGCACCGCCTGGGCAAATACACACTCATCCCGGTTAATGAGACCCGTGTTCCTGGGTTAGTTTTCTCCAGAGTTTTTGTAACTTTATTGTATTGATTATTCATCTGATTGTTACATAGTTGCAAGGTTGGGCATTTCCTTATATCTTTATTGGCCATTGATACATTTTTTTCCCTGTCATCTGTTGAAGGTTTTCAGATCGCCCTGGTGGGAACTGTTCCCCGCGTGTCCCCGTGCGCACATGCCCGCCTGACCCTGCCCGCTCTGAGGCAGGACGGTGTGTCCGCATGGCGCACCAGGGCGAGAGGGAGGTGCAGGGGCTCGTCCACGTGCAGCCGTGTCCTTGTGGGCAGAGCCCAGGTCCGCATTCCCGAAAGTGTCCCTTCCAGAGCCCGATGCCATCACTTCCAGCAGACGTTCTGTGTTCCAGCCCCACGTGAGAGTCAGGGCTGCGCACGCAGCGGCTCTCCGCTTCCTGGGGCGCGCGCGCCAGGCGTCCTCTGCTTCCTGGGGCGCGCACGCAGGGTGTCCTCCGCGTACTGGGGCGCGCACGCAGCGGCTCCGCTTCCCGGGGGCGCGCACGCGGGGCGGGAAGCTAGCCGCGCTCTCCCAGGACCCAGGGTGAGGAACCTCGTGAGGTCGCCAGCAGACCTGTCGCGGGGCGTTGACCTGGAAGGGCGTAGGTCCGCGCTGCGGGACCGGACACGTGAGACGCCGGGCCGCACCGGGTGTAGCGAAAGGAAGGCGTCTGTTTTCCTGACAGGCACGGGCGGCGACACCGATCCTTGTCGTCGACAGCGAGCGCGGGGATGGGCGAATGCGGCCGCCCGAGCCGCTGTGGCGGAGACTGTGGACGTGGCCGCTCCGGGCGCGTGGCCACCGGCGGGGCCGCTCCCCTGCAGCCCGCCGCCTCTCATCGCCCCTCCGCCCCGTCCCTTGCTTCGTAGGGCGCGACCGAGGCCGCGGGGCCCGGCAGCCTCCGCCAGCGGGGCGACTGTCTGGACGGCTCCGCGCTGCGCCGTGAGGCCCCGGCGTCGGAAGCCCCGGCCCCCGGGGCGGGCGGCGGGGACAGCCCGTTTCTGGAGACCCTGATGCTGCGCATGGAGGAGATGGAGGTGAGGGGAGGGGCGGCCCGGGGCGGATGGCAGCGCCCTCCGGACGCAGACCTCGGGAAGTGGGTGCTGCGCGACAGCCGGGGCACCAGGGGGCCCAGAGCCGGTGCCCGTCGGCTCCTCCGCCCTCCCGGCCCCCAGCACGGGATCCCCGCAAATCGCACCGTGACCCGCCCTCGCGTGCTCTCGGCTGGGCGCGCAGCGGGGCCCCGCCTGCGGCCTGGAGACGGGGAGGCCCGCCTGGGAAGGCTGTCGTCCCCCAGACCGTGTGACCCTGACCGTGTGACCGACTTCCCTTCCCGGGGGGCAGCGGGGCCGGCCGCAGCCTCGCGGGGATCCTCCCCGGTTTCGGGGCGCCCTCCTCCCCGCGGGTCGGCGGGCAGGGCCGGGCGCCGCCTCGGCTGACCCGTCCTTTCCTCCTAGACCTCGACTGGGGACCGCGCCTCGCTTCCCTGCCGGGCACGTGCCCTTTTCCGGCCGCGTGTCCGCTCGGCGGGGTCTGCCGAACCCCGACACCTGCTGTGTAAGGAAACTATTCGCATTAATTACAGTTTGTGTTTTTTTAAGAAATACCAGGAGACCGTTCGCCAAAGATATACTGAAATCGTATTTGCAGACCCTCACCTTTGGATGCAGGAGCGGAGAAATGGTGAGTGTCCCCCACGTCGCGTGCTGAACGGTGTCGAACACACAGGAAGGTTGGGAAGGTTTGGCGGCGGCCGTACACGTAGCAGCCCACCTTCTGGGTTCCACTTGTCACACTTGTCACAGTGTGTCTGCCTTTCCTCCGACTACCTGGCGGGACAAAGTTCCAGGCACCGGCAGGCAGGGTCCTGATGTAGCAGCATGTCTCAGCAGCTAGAATTTCATGTTTCTTTATGGCTTTTTTTCCTTTTGAGATAAAATTTATGTGTAACAAAAAGCACAGACCTTAACTGTGTTGGCGGATGGGTTGTGACAAATGGATACACCTTTGCCACCCAAGCTCCTGTCAAAATTCGGGCCACGGTGTCACCTCGGAAGGGTCCCTGTGCTCCTCCCCAGTCAGCACCCCCACCCCAGGGCCCCTGTGCTGCTTGCGCCGCAGGCTAGGTTGTCTGTTCTAGAATTTTCACAGACAAGTGATGCTGCGTGTGTGCATGCACGCTCTTGCCCACGGCGGGAGGCCCGTGTGCACACACTCTCGGCCGTGGGGGCTGCATGGGCCAGGCGCGTGCTCATGGGTAGCGTTTGCTGAACCTAACTTGTTAGGTTACTTGTCTCGGACAAACCCCAGAGCAGACTTGCCTGGGCCCGGGCTACGTATGTGTTTAACTTTGTAGAAAACTGCCAAGTCTTTCCCCAAAGCGTCGCTCTGCAGTGCGTGTTTGGGGTCTTTAACCGTGGCTGTTCCGACAGACACGGACTGATGTCTCATTGTGGCTTTAATTTCAATGATCTTTGACGAATAATGATGTTTAGCACATTTTTATTGATGATTAGCCACTGGTGTATCTTCTTTCATGAGGTGTCCGGATAGTTTGTACATTTAAAATAATTGGTCTTTTTTATTTTTGAATTAAGTAAACTCAAAATACTTATTAAATTTAATACATGACAAGTTATTAAAAGAATTCAAAATGTTTATTAAAGTTATTTGTTAAGTTTAATAAATAACAAATTATTTACTGAACTTAATAAAGAACATTATTAAACTTTGAAGTAAGTAAGATTTTGAGGGAGTTCCTTATGTGTTGGTACAAGTTCTTTGTCAAACACACATGTTGTTTTTGTAATCCCAGCTTTCGAGATGGGATTCACACGGCATCACACGCACCCCGGGGAGCCCACAGCGCCCCGATTTCCCGGGTAGTTGGAGCTGCGCACACGTTCCTACCGTCTGTCTGGAGCCCGCGTCACGCAGCCCTGCCCCCGGCAGCCGCGCGCCTCCTCAGACGTTTGCGGATATCTTTCCTGTGTTTGCTGACCCGTGTATTTTCTCAGACGTATTTTTTATAGACATATCTTTAATTTTGAGAAGTCTCACATGAGTTTTTTGGTGTAGGTTTTCTGTTTTTGATCTCAGAACCTTTGCCCCCAGGTTGAGGAGAGAGTCCCTCGATTCCTAGTGGAAGCCGCGTGGTTTTAGCCTGTGTGTGTAGGTTGATGGTCCGTCTTGGAGAAAAGCGCCTGTGACGTGCGCAGGGGCGAAGGTCCCTTGGTCCCCTTGTTCTCCTGCCGGCCGGGTTGGCGTCTGCGCTCCCCTTTACCGCTCGGCTCGGGCCCGTGGACCCGAGTTTACCGCTCGGCGGCTCGGGCCACGGGCCCGGGTTTACCTGCGGCCTCCGTGCGCCTCCTTCCAGAGCGGACGAGCCCGGCGGCAGGGGAAAGGCCGCTCCCTCCCCCTCTGGTCAGGACCACTGGGAGCCCCGCTCGCAGAGTCCCGGGCGTGAGCATCGTGTTGGAAAGACCCTGCAATGGCAAGTGAGTGGCACCCAGGCCGCCATGGCCTCCAGTGATTCTCGCGGGGCCTGTCTGGCCGAGCCCGGGGCGGCCCCAGGGAGGGAAGGCGAGCCGCGAGCGCCGCACCTGGAGGTGGCGTTTGCGGGGCACCATCGCTCACTCACTGTGCTGACCCCCAGCAGACCTGCCCGCAGAGGTGTGGGGCTCACGTGCCAGCGATGCCCACACGGGGCATCGGGCCGCGGCGGTGCTGGCTGTGCTCAGGCGGAGGGAGCGTGTCGGGCGGAAGGAGCAGCCCACCCTTGCTCTGGACCCTCTGGGCGCACTGATCGTTCTTGTTCCCTCAGCTCCCTGGATGCAAGTGTGGATGCCGACGAGGAGTCGGAGAGGAGGGAGGCTCCCCTTCCGCCCCTTCCAGAAGAGTCTCCACAGCAGGAGGGCTGCATCGCCCTCCCGGTGCCCCTGGGCATCCGGCGCAGCATTCTCAACTACCGCAGCCGCTTCGAGCAGCATCTCCGCGTGATGGCGCAGGAGGCCGTGGGCGCCTTCAACCCCTGGCTGATGGCCGAGAGGTCAGTAAGATGTCGTGGCCTCCGCTTGGGACCCGGGTGCCACGCCTCAGCTTACCACCTGTTGGGGTCGGGGAGGCGGAGAGCAGGTGGGTGACACGGCTTCCTGTCGGGTCAGTGACAGGACACTGACCACTACCCCACAGAAGACAGGAGCGCAGAGTTGGGGGGCGGGGCTTCTGTGAGGGGCTTCTTTTAGGTAAATGGGTCATCGAAAGACATGTAAATCTACTCTTTTATGTTTTATTTATTTACTTTTTTTTTTTGGTTTATTTGTTGAGAGAGAGAGAGAGAGAGACGGAGCATGAGACGGGGAGGGGCAGAGAAAGGGAGACACAGAATTGGAAACAGGCTCCAGACTCTGAGCTGTTAGCACAGAGCCCGAGGCGGGGCCCGAACCCATGAGCAGTGAGATCCTGACCTGAGCCGAAGTCAGATGCTCAACCAACTGAGCCCCCCAGGCGCCCCTGACTCTACTCCTTTTAAACATGGCCCCAGTCAGATTCCTCACGGGCGGCACTTGGTTGTGGAGCTGTGGCCGCCCGTCACTGAGCAGGTGCCGAGCTGTGGCCTGCACTTCCTCGGGCAGCTGCAGGCGCGTGGCGTTAGTGCCTCTGTCATCGGCTGATCTGTTTGTGCGCTCACCGCCTTTCCGTCTCCGGCTCCTCACCTCTGCTCACCTCCGTTGCTCGCTGCACTCAACCTGTCAGCGGTCCCCTCCGGCGGGACGGCCAGCCTGTGTGGCGTCTCCCGCCTTAGACCGTCCTGTTTCCTCTTCTAGTTCTGCCACCTCCCTTCTGTCCTCCCGAGTCGTCGGCATCTCTCCTCTGAGTCGTTCGGCCCCTCAGGTTTACCCTGAGGTCCTGAGAGCTGCCTGGAGGAGGAGACCTTCGCTCTGGCTGAGCTCTGCATTTCCTTTCTGCGGAGGAAGGGGGGCCGCCTGCGCCCTCCTGTTCACACGTGCACCGTCTCCCCGAACCCGCCTGGGCCGGTGAGGCCGACGGCGAGGGGGGACCCCACAACAGGCCAGGGAAGACGGACCTTGCTGTGATTTGGGACGCATTTGTCTGCCATCCTGCAGACATGGGGCAGTGCCGCCCGAGCGTGGAAGGTGTAAGATCTGTACACATCGTCCCAGGTGCCCTTGACCCTCAGGTGACCGTGCATCCGAACGTTCCAGCTCTCCGTTCTCGGTCCTCGTGGGCACTCGCTCCCAAGGCCAGGCCCGTGCTGACTCGGCCTTGGAAGAGCAGCCAAGACGGCCGGCTCGGGGGAGGGGAGGGGGGGAGCGAGCTCAGCCTTTCTCCTGCTTTTTACCTCTCCACCCTCCTCATACCAGAAAACATGCTGTTCCCTTGACGAAAAGGAGCAGGTGACGAGGGTCGTGTGTAATTAGCATGCTGGCCACAGGGGGGCCCAGGCTGGGACACTTTCAGGGGACGCAAACTCGCCGGTGGCCGTGAGGACTCGTGGGGAGAGGGCAGGTGGGCGCCGCGTGTGTATCTCCTTCCTGAGTCCGTGGCCCAGCACCGAGTCACCGGGCCACCACGCAGAAGGTGTGAGGCCGTAACGAACAGCAGACAGGAAACAGCCGACGAGGGAGCCCAGCGCTGGGACCCGGGACCAGGGACGAGGGGCGCCGGGCGCCCGCGGAGACCCCGCCCTTAGCACTGCAGAGCTGTGACAGGAAGTGCCCACCACGCCAGCGCCTGGGCTGCTCCCTGGTGCGGCCTGAGGCGGCGAAGGCCCCAACACCCCGGGCGCTGGGATCACCGCCTGGAGAAGGGAAGGGAGCGACCACGCCAGGAAAAATGCAGATCCTGGAGAAAGGAGGCTTCTGGAGAGTAAAAATAAAAAACATGATGAACGTGGTGAATTCACCGGAGAGCTTCAAAGGAAAAAGTCCAATCTCTCAGGAGTAGAATAAAAAAGCCAGAAAAGCTCTTACAAATTAGAGGATTGCAGGGCTTGAGTGCTGTCTGCCACCGGGGCGAGGCTGCGGCCTTCTCACCTCTCGGGGACACAGACGCTGTCTGACGGTGGGAGCACCTGGCTGTCCACAGTGCATTGGTGACGGGTGAGACCCCCGTCTGGCCCCGCACCATCAGCCTGCAGCGCACGAGGCCTTTTTCAGATGCTGGGGGTGGGAGGAGGATCCCAGGGCTTGTCTGGGTCACCTGCGACCGCCCCTCCCATGTGGCTGGGACCCTGAGGGTGGCCCTCTGGGCACGGATGCCCCCCTCCTTGCACAGGCAGGAGCGAGCTCGTGTTTTCTCTCAAGGTAAGATTGTGTGGGGACCCAAGTCACTTCTACAGTGTCCAGTACAGTGTGGGACACGTGGTGGAAAATCCCCAGGTGGCAGAGACTGTGACGGGGACAGGAGCAGACCTGCAGGAGCTCCAGGTGCTCACGCTGTGGGGCGCGGACGCTGCGTAACTGTCCCGATTTAGTGGAGCTCAATCCAAATGACATTAGGGGGCTGAAAAATGCCTTTTCTGAAATGAGGGGTTTGTTGGACAGGCCTGATGGCTGAGTGGCCTCCTCGGAAGAGACTCGGAGCCTCAGACAGAAAACGGCATCTGGGCAGGTGCGGGGATGCAGGAGGACGCAGAGGGGACGGGATGCCAAGGAGGGAGCTTGAGTCAGGGGCGGTGCCCACGCCACGGCGGGGGCTCCGAGCAGAGGCCGCAGAGGCGGCCGGGGGCTCCCGAAGCTGTAAAAGCCTGAGCACGAAGAATGAGAAGCGCACACGTGGCCACGTTCCAGTGCTCTTGAAAAACGAAAGAAGATTTTAAAATCGGCTGGAGGAAGGAAAAAGGGAGAGTGGAACAGCAGAAGCTGGGGACGGACCAGGTCTGAAGTCACCCGGGGAGGAGGGGGGAGGAGGGGGGAGCAGGAAAGCTGAGGACGTTCTCGCCGTGGGAGACAGTAAACTGGTGTCATTCAGGCCCCGCAGAAGCGGTCCCTGGAAAGGGCTGGGAGGCACGGGACCGTCGAGGCCGGTGTGCAAGGAAGTGAGCGTGCCTGCTGTGAGGCAGTGAGCGTGCCTCCCGGTACGTGTGTGGATGAGTTCCACCCAGAGCACCCGCAGCCGGCCTGGCGGTCGGGCTGGGCGTCGGGGAGGCGCTGAGGTCCAGGACGGCCCGGACGGAGGAGTGGAGTGCGTGGCGTCCAGCGAGCGAGTGAGGGAAGCACCGTCGCATGGCCGGATGGCCGGATGGCTGACTTGGGCACGTGTGAGGAGACCGGAGCCGTCCCGGGGGAGCCGGGTGAGAAGACTCTCCGGCAGCAGCCAGACGGACGCCCTGAGGGGACTCAACGGCCCCCGTGTGGCCTTGTTCCAAAGGCAAATGACCTGGGTGACCACGAAGAAACCTCGGAGGAGCCTGGGTTGGGGGACGTTCCCCAAATAAGGGCCTTGCTGCTAGGGAAGCGTCAAGGTCACGGAAGGCTGGCTGAGGGACGCTTCCGGACTCCAGGGTGAGCTGCAGAGGTGGCAGCTGAGGCTGTGCGCCGGGTGCGCATTGGGCGCTGTCAATGGGGCCAGGGCACGCGATCTGCCGGCGGCCCGGTGCGGGGGTCGGGGGGGCCCTCACCTCGGGACGGGGTCTGCACGGTGGCCCCTCTGGGTGAGGCTGAGGAGGGGCGTGGGGGGCGGCCCGCGTGGCGCTTGCCCTCAGCTGCTGTTTGTGTTCCAGCTTCTCGGACGAGTTGGTAGATGAGGCTCTGGGCGCCGTGGCCGCGGAGCTGGAGGACCTGGGCGAGGACTGCGCAGAAGCCGTGTTCACGTCGGAGTTCTTGGAGGCCGCTGCGTGAAGGCCGTCTCCGTGGCGGGCGCCCTACCCGGGCCACGGGAGGCCTTGACCTCAGCTGTCCCTCGTTGTCATGGCGATGGAGCTGGTAGTTGAGGACAGGGTGTTGGTCGGTGCCCAGGAATCGGGAGTTGCTTTCGACGAGACAGTATTTCTGAACATGGGGTTTTCCCGCTGAGACACCGGCGATGCGAGTGTCCTTACTGGCGGTGGAAGCGTCACCAGGCCGTGAGCCTGCCAGCCCCCGGGGGCCGTGCCCCCTTTCGCTCTCAGCCCCCCGCGGCCCCCGGTGGATGCACGGCCGCACGGAACTCTGAGCTGGGGGGCAAGGCGGGCGCCCAACTCATGTCTCGGCTGCGGGGATCGCGCTTCCCCGCCTCCAGACCCACCAAGGAGTCTGCATGGGTGAGGCCCTCGGAGAGTCGGGCACCGGGGGCCTCGTCCCTCCTCCCCTCTCCCTCCCCGTCGGGAGTCACCCAGACGAGAGCCTCTGGTTTTTCAGAAGCAGGAAAGGCGGGTATGAAAGGCTCCTCAGCGCTGCCCGCTGGGGACCTGCCCGAGGGCTGGAGACGTGGCCTCTGGGACATCTCTCCAAGTGCACGGGCCTCAGGGGACAGTAAGGGCTGTCCCATCACCGAGACCCGTGCAGAACTGGGCTTTGTTTTGTGTCCGTGTTCCTAAGCGTCACACAGTCCCCGAGGGGAAAATGCTCCGAGGTCGCCGGAAGATCTTCGGTGCAAGGGGCGTGCGTGCACTTGACCGGCGTCTGCGTCTGTGGCTGGAGTCCTGTGCTCGTGTTGGCCGTGACATGTAAAATAAACTCAGGATTTTGAAGTACGGGCGCGTCTGAGATGGCTCACACCTTCCCCACAGGCGGAAGCGCGCTTTACAGACACCGGCGCGAGCACGCGGTGCCTCCTTGTCCTCACGTCCTACCCGTCAGCGCGGGGGACAGCGGGGAGCGGGAGGCGCGGAAGGACCGGAGGCCGCGCCTGCGCTCAGGGCCTTGTGGTCACCACGTCCGTCCCGCGTCTGGAGTTCCCGCAGGCGCGATCTGCCTCCTGGGCCCAGCCCTTTGATCCGGAGTGCTGTCCCCCTGCCTCCATCCCCCTGCCTCCGTGCGGGGCCTGTGTGACAGCCTTGGCCCACGGCGAGCCTCCGCTGAGGAGCCTCTCTGGAGACGCGGGGATGAGCAGGCACGGGCTTTCCCATTGAGGACCAGGATCGCCGGCCAGGTCGTGGGCGAGGGTGCGGAGCCCCCGTGAGTGGCCCTGCACCCCGGCCCCCAGGCCTCGTGCCCGGTTCCCGTGCTGGTCCCCAGTCCCTGCGCGTTGCTCTTGGCTGCACCGCACGCTAGTGTTCCCTGCACAAGTCCAGCGTCTCGTGTGTGGAGACGTGGCTCCCTGGCACCCAGCACCCGGCCTGTGCGCTTACCTCTCTGGTCTGCTGCTCTGATGCAGGGCCCCCGCCCGCGTGTACCTGGCGCCCGGGGGGTTCTCCTGGGTCCGCAGGAGGAGGCAGCCCCCTTCTCTGGGCCCAGTTCTGTAGGGAGAGGTGTATGCCCTGCGTCAGCCAGACGTGGACGCACCGACAGCCGCACACCCCACGTCCGAGGCTGGTGCCCTGGGGACGCTGGATCCATGGACAGCCATGTGCGGCCGCAGACATGGCCTCCGTTCTTCCGCTGTGGCGGTGCTGGGGGCCCCGGGGGGGGGGAGGCCAGGGGGGGTCTTCCTTCTCCCCGAGGGCTCCTCTGCAGGTGAGGGGCTAAAGGAGGTCTCAGTGAAGACCTCGGGGCCAGTGAGACAGGAAGCGGCTCTGCATGGGGTCAGGGACTTTCTGCGTTTTCTGGGCTCCAGAGACCACAGAAAGGGACAGGCCTGTCACCTTCCCAGGGATCTTCTCCCTTCCCATCTCCCCTCCTCCCTGCCCCCTCGGGTCTTTACCCCCCCTCACCAACCTTCCCCTCTCCCCCCCAGACCCACCTAGGATCTTTCCCTGCAGCCCCTCCCACACTTTCCTGGGCCTTCCCTTGGGCCCCGGGCGGCGGGGAGGGGCGGGCGGCTGCTGCATCTGCAGACAGTTCCACTGGGTGGGACCCTCAGGCCCAGTGGCCATGTCTCCCTGCCTGGCCACTCGCAGAAGGGAGAAGTCGGGGGAGGGGGTGGAACATGGCTCTGCTGCCCACCCCGTAGCCTGGTTTGGGGGTTCCCCCGAGCCCGAGCTGGCGACCCAGAGGCCCCTGTGGAGGCTGGGAGGGAGGCGGCAGCCTGCAACCGTCCCTCCCACCTGCTGTGTGCCCTCACTTCATGTGTCCTTCCTCGGCTCTCCCCACCCCGCCCCTAGTCCCTGCCTCACCTTCCAGCTAGCACGAGCCTGCGGCTGTCCCGGCGATCAAGGCCACCAGGCCGCTGCTGCTGACCATGGCCGGACCGTGCCCCTGAGGCCGAGGAAACCCTGCCAGACCTGGGGCACAGAGAGGCATTCGGGCAGAGTTGCCATGGGCCTGCCCGGGGTCCTGGAGACACAGTGGCAGAAGCAAACTCCCTGAGCCACCATCTGACTTCCAGCCCCTCCTCCGCCGTCTGTGTGTCAAGCAGACGATCCTGAGTCGGTCCAAGGGCCTCAGCAGGTGCTACCTGTGGCAAGCACACCTGTGCCAGGCACCCACAGGAAGCCAGCCACCCCCGCGAGCCCCTGCCCCCCTGCTGGGGCTGGACCCAGAGCGCAGCCCTCAGAGGGCGCCGACTACTGTCCCCCTCGTCCTGGGCGCCTGGTTTCCAGGCCTCAGCCGCTTCCCACGCAAACACTGACGCAGGGATCACTAACCCGTTTTGCGGGTGGAGCCAAACCCTGGTGAGATGGGGACTAAGCTGCCAGAAGGTGACTGTCCGCCGCCCGAGGTGACCAGCCTGCAGGGCCCTGCATCCAGCCGGGCTCCTCGCCCAGCCGGGGCAGGCAGTGCCCACGCCCCACAGGCGCCCCTGGCCTCACCTCCCACGCCGGCTCGTGCTAAGCCGGACTGGCTGGTACAGGTCCTCACCCAGTGGCCTCACCATGGTCCCTGCACCCCCAGCCATGCCTTGGTCCCCTCTTCTCTTCCTGGAGGCGTCCTTTGCAGGCAGCACCCCTGCCGGATGGCAGTCCCCAGGGAGCCACTGCCGCCGGGCTGGGCTGTCGCAGGCCCTTCCCGACCTGACCCCTGGGCTCTGACCCGCCGGCTCACTCACATGCCCCCATGGCTGCGTGGCCGGACCACAGGTAAGGGCAGCTTCCCAGGGGGGAAGGGAGGACCCGCTACCTGAGCCTCAGGACCACCTGGCGCCCAGGGCAGACCTGTAGGGATGCCTCAGAAAGGTGGGCGGTTTGTACTAACATTCACACAGGGTTCACTGCCTGTCCGGGGACATGGGGACAGTGGGACCAGGCCCGCTGAGGCCTGAGCACAAAGGCGGGAGGATCCACCCCGGACCGCCCCCAGCCCGGCGTCCCCGTCCGCCTTCCACATCTACGTGGGGGTTAGTCCCCATGTGCCCACTGCCATGTACGGACTGCGTCTGGCCCACCCTCGTGAATCCCAGCCCCAGACAGACATGTGGGGTCTGCAGGTACGGGCTTTCCCATCGAGGACCAGGATCGCTGGCCCAATGTGGAAGTGGGGCGCAGAGGGAACCCGCCGGGGCCAGCGGGCCGGCACACCCTGGGGCCCGGCAGGCGGGAGGCCGAGGGCCTGTGGGCAGCGTCTTGGCAGCTCTGGTGTCCGCCCTGTTGATGGATTCTCTACCTGCTCCGTGTCCTGTGTCTACATGCTTCGGAGTCACTGAGGAATCCCCAACGTGGGCACTGAGCGGTGGGGCCTCTCGAGGACAACCCAGTGTGACTTTCTGTCAGCGTGGACCCTGTCGTCCTGGCCTCTGGAGGGGGTGAGGCCCAGGCGCACGGTGGTGCCGCGCCACGCGGCCACATGGCCAGGGCCGCGGCTGCATGTTTTAATGAGCTCACGGTCATTCCCAGCTTCAGACAAGTGCACGTCCCCGTCCCCCGTCCCCCGCACTGACGTGGGGCCTGTGTCCCCGCTGCACAAAGGGCTGACTAGCAGAAGTTCTTGCTTTTCGAAGGGTCAGGACCCTCCAAAAACCAGGTAAAAGCGGCGGACCTTTTCTCAGAAATTGTGCACACACGAGACATGTGCGCAGTATGCACACGAATACACACGTGCAGACACGCGTGGGCACAGACACCGTACGCGCTGCGGACACGCGAGCACACCCACACGCCACACGTGGGCACAGGTGCGCACCTCACTTGCACCTGTGCGCACGCAGCAGGGTTTCGGGGGCTCACAATCCCTAGGTCCAGGCAGGCGGGGCGCCGGGCTGAGGAGGCCCCTTCCGTGTGGTGCTCCCTCGGGAGTCTGTGTGCCTTGCAGGGACTGTCTAGGGCGTTAAAATTTTTTTTAATATTTATTTTTGAGGGAGAGACAGAGCATGAGTGGGGTAGAAACGGGGAGAGAGAGACACCGAATCTGAAACAGGCTCCAGGCTCCAAACTGTCAGCACAGGGCCTGAGGCAGGGCTCGAACCCACGAACCAGGAAACCACGACCTGGGCTGAAGTCGGAGGCTTAGGCGGCTGGGCCCCCAGGCGCTTCTGGAAGCATTTCCTCATCGCCTGGGTGGATGCAGGGGGGTTACCGCCCGTTCTCCTGTAGCGCGCATGCGGGGCTCACAGTGGGGGTCAGCGGTGACCCTGACTCTGGACCCAAGGCCTGGGGTCTGGCGCACGTCTTTTCGCCCTTCTGGCTCCAGGACCCCCCCGCCCCCTGCACCCAGGTCCCCACTTCGTCTGCCAGGGAGGCTGTGCTTCGGTTTTACCTTGTGCAGCTCCAAACGGCGTTGAACTCCTTCACGGTGCTCTGCTTCCGCGTGTGAGACGGCCGGACGCGGAAACACGAAAACCACCCGCGGCCGCTTCTGCCGCTGCCGCGCGGGGGAGCCCCACACAGGGGACCCTTGCTCATGCACCCCTGACAGCGGAACGCACACTCTCCGGAAGGTTTGGGGAGCCCTTGCTTTGGTGGGGCCTCAGGAGGAAGCTCCGGTATCACAGGGGCCTCTCCGAGGCCTGTGCCACCCCCACTGTCCTGACTGTACTCGTGGGGCCCACGCGCCGCCCGCCACCGTCCCCAAGGCCGGACAACCTCACACGGCCTGGCCTGGCCAACCAGCCTGGCCCGAACGAGCGAAGCGGAGATGGGGGTCCCGCGAGCAGTCCGGGTATCTGTGGTGTGGACGGGGCGTCAGGGGAGTCAGCTGCTGTGCTTTATGGTGTTGGCCTCTGAGTGACCTGGGTCCCCGTCTGCCCCCACGCCTGTCAGCAGAGCCTCCTCTGGTCTCTCAGACCCCAGGAAGTATCCCTTCTGCTTGAGAGCCCGAGCGTGTGGCTGTAGGAAACACCGTGCCGTGTGCACACCACCTGCACTCACTGCTGTTCCTGCCAGAGGGGGCAGGACAAGGACAAAGTAGAAGGGACTCCGGGGGTGTAAGAAGAGAGCCTGGTGCTGGGAACCCGCCTGATCCCGAGAGCCTGGGCCCAGCGCCCCACATGCAGCGAGCTCTGTCCTCTGAGCATACGCCCTGAGTGGGGCCTGGGGGTCTAGGGGCCTTCCGACTCCCTCCCCCCATTCCTCCCTGGCACCTAGGACGGAGAAGCCCCAGGATCTGAGCAGGAACAGCGTGTGGCCTTGGCAGACTCTGGGTGGCGCCCCCCAGACCTGCCCCAGACCCTGGCAGGCCTTGCTTTGTGCCTTGAGCAGCCGATTTACATAAAAAAGGGATTTCTATTTCTAGAACTGCCTCTTCACTCACCCTCAGCCACCGCCTTCGGCTGGTAATTGAATGGCACCTGCTCAGGATGCTTCCCACCCTGTTCAGCCGGCACAGCTCGGAGGGCCGTTCCGTCCTCGCCGAGGGCTGCGCCGCCCGGGTCCCCGGAGTGCCTTTTTGCTCCGCGGGAATCGAGTGCATTCATAACGAGTGCAGTCGATTCACCCTTGAAGCCTTGTAAAACCCAGCCTCTCCGCCATCGCTCCACAGCGCAGCCAGCCGTGGTTCTGCAGGGGCGCGGCCCCTCCCAGCGGGCGGCCCCCACATACTGAAGGGGTCGTAGACGCCAGAGGGCGCGGGCTGGAACAGCCGGTCCACCACTCCTGACCTGAAGAAAGATGCACAGCTTCTGAGCCTCAGTTTCCTGGTCTGTGAAGTGGGAGGGGTCAGGAACAGGCAGCACGTGAAAAATGCCTGGGAGGCTCGTGGGGGCACAGGGGCCACACGGAAAGCCTCCGCAGCGGCTGTGCTCCCAGGGGAGCGGGAGGGGGCCCAGGAAGATCTCCTGGCCCGGAGCCTGGAGGCAGAGGCTGCCTCCCCAAGACCCGGTTCCGGCACAGCCGAACCCCTGAGCCCCGCAGCGGGCGCTCCCCAGGGGCTGGGACCAGTGTGCCCCGCACAAGGGACCGGGAAGGAGGCCCTCGGAGCTCAGGCCTCCTGCCTCCCCCCCAGCACCTCCCAGGGGCTCCCACAGGCACCCCTGCACTCCGATGCAGGGGAGGGAGAGGAAGTCTGTGTCCCAGTGGGGGTGGGGGGCGGTCCAAGTGGGCTGGAAGTCAGGTTCTCCAACTGGGGTGAGTCACCCCCTGCTTGGGGCTGTGGTCTTTCCACCCAAAATGAAGGCTGAAACAGCGATCTGTGATCAGGGAAATGGGCGCCGTCCCGGGGCTCCGTGTGTGCCCGGAGTCTCCCGGACGGGAACACACAGGTGCGGGGTGATGTCTGCACGGCGAGTGTTATGCCCAGATTTTAATATCGCCCCCAAAAACCAGAGACCGCCAGGGAGGCCGCAGCACGCATGCAAAAGCAAAGGGCTTTATTATGAACTTAGGCCCGGCCAGCCTAAACTCGGGCTCACAGACTTCAACAACACAGTGGATCCACGTGGAGTGAGCCCCGAACATCGCGGGGCAGGGCCTTTTATGAGTTTGGGAAGGGGGAGTTACAGGAAATTGTGACACAGGTACAGGGGTCCAATCAATATAGCATCACATCATTGACAGTAACTTTAACCAATTACAGAGTGGACCCAGAACCCTCAGGTGGGGCGTGACTAGGACCCTCAGGTAGGGTGTGACTAGTCTTAACCTCCATCTTTAGGCCCGCCCTCAGAAATGTTAATGGTGTTAGCCAGCCTTCAAGGTCAGAGGGGAAACCTGAATCAGACCTGCATCCTTACACGAGAAGCTGTCCTAGGTGGCTGTTGAGAGGGGTTAGGAAACGGGGCGCCCGGGGAGCTCAGTCTGTTGAACGTCCAGCTTTGGCTCAGGTCATGATCTCACGGTTCGTGCATTTGAGCCTCGCGCCGGGCTCTGTGCCGACGCTGCAGAAAGTTCTTGAGATCCTCAGTCCCCTCTCTGCCCCTCCCACTCACTCTCCGGCTCTCAAAAATATAATAATAAAACACGAGAAGGGGGGGGTTACAACAAAAAGTCGAGGTGGTTTCATGCTGTGAAATATTATGCGGGGTTCACCAGGAAGAAGGTAGATCTGCAACTGTCGATGTGGACAGAACTCAAAACCCGCAGCCCAGGGAAGAGGAAGAGAACAGCTGTCTGCCCAGGTGCGGGCCCGCGCCGTCCTGCATGGACACTTGCAGGTGTGTGAGGTCCCCGTGCGCACACAGGGAGCCTCTGCAGGCGACCGGGGAGGCCGCCTTGGCAGAGGGGAGGGGAGGGGAGTGCAGCTAAGGGCAGGAGGGACACATGCAAACATGGCAGCATCCGACCTGCACAGGCAGAGCTGGAGTGAGGACCCGGGAGTAGGGGCGCCTGAGGCACGGTGCGCATGCGTGAGAGCCGGCGCACAAGTGGAGCCAGTGCTTGGTGCGGCGACTGTCCCCACGATCTGGTGTGATTTTCTGCCCGTGTTGGTCCGGCTGCATCAGTGATCGGAGCCTTGGGTGATACCCCCCGCCATGGACCTGTTGCTTGAGTGCCTTTCCATCCACCACGGCACCTGCTTTTCTGCGTTCTGGAATCTGGTGCACGAGGTGCGTCGTATGTGGGGCCAAGGCTGGGGGGCCACAGGTGAGGCCAGTGTGGACGGTGCTGCAGGTGAGCGGACGGGGACAGTCACACCTGCCACCAGTGATTGATTTCCACCCGCGACCCAACTTGTGTTTGGTCTGAGTATGACTTGAAGGCTATGGGGCTTGCTCGGGGCGGACCTCTGCAGTCCTGACTTCACAGACCGCAGCCCCCTGTGAGGCCGAAGGAGGAGAGCATGTCGCTGGTGTCTCCCGGCCGGCGCCACAGCACAGCCTCCGGTCACCTCCTGTCCCTTCCTGGAAAACCTGCCCCTCAGCCCCTCCCCCAGGTCCTGTGATCTGACACCCGGCTTGGTGAGGTGGAGAAGCAGGCTGAGCAGTGGCTGAGCCTCGGCAGTCTTGGCGCTCAAGCCCGCGGATTTGCGGATTTGCGGGGCGCCCGGCCGGTCGGAAGCGCTGAGGCCCCTTGCACTCCGGTGTTGCAACTCTGGAGCCCGCCTTGGAGGCTGGAACGGAAACGCTCCGTGACCTCGGAGCGCTCGTCTGCGCTGCCGGCTGGGGGTCTTTGCTCGTGGGGCCCAGGGCGCCGAGGGCTCACGTTGCCTCTGCAGATCACAGAGGAGACCCTTAGCCAAGCAGTGCCTCCTTTACAGGCTGTGCTGGGAGGATGAGGCCGGGTCGGCTCCCGCTGAGGGGTGGGGACAGGGTGGGGACGGGGTGGGGACAGGCAGAGTCCTCCTGGGGTGGAAGGTGCCGAGGGACTAGATCAGCAGAGGGAGGGACGAATGGTGCCCGATGGAAGACACGGTCCCCCAGGCGTCCTGCGTGTCGGGCAGGGCTGGGAGCCGTGGCTCTCAGAGCTCTGGAAGGCTCCAGAAAAGAGCATCTGTTTCCGAGGCTGCTCTTGTGAGTGGAGGTGGCCCCCACGGCGGTGACGACAACCTAGGAACCGGGGAGGAGGGGCCAGGAGGGAAGGGCCTGCCCATGGGTCAGGGGAGAGCAAGGCTGGGGCAGCCCTGTGCCCCGGGTCCCCCTGCCGTCCGCCAGCAGAGGGCAGTGATGTGGCGCCGGGCCAGCTGCCGTCCATCAGGGAGGCGGGAGCCGCCCCACAGGGCCGGCCCCACCAGCCAGCATGTCCGGAAGGAAATGAGTGTGGCCAGGCGTGACTGCCTTTCTATGGGGCCATTTTGGCCCCTGAGGACAGTCACTTACCTTTCCAAGGGCCTGGACACCAGCTGTCCGGGTTCCGGGGCCAGGCCGGGACTCCCTACCTGCCCGGAGCTCTCGGGTCCGTCCAATCGGTGCACGCGTCCTTGGGCTGTAGGCAGCGCTGGCCTGGGCACCGTTTACCAGCTCTCCAGGCTGTGCTGCTCTAGAGGCCTGGGAGCCGCTGGGGCTCTGGAGGCGGAGGCAGAACGCGCCGCGGACCCAGAGGAAGGGTCTCCTGGAACCTGGCCGCAGACACTGGCTGCAGAGCTGGGGGCCCCAGAAACTCCCTCTGGCTCCTGCATCCTTCCCGAGAGCAGCGCCTCCAAATCGTTATTCCTTCTTCGATTACGGATTGTCCTTCTGATGCAGAGAGGGAGCCCCCACCAGCTAGTCCAGCGGCCTGGTCCGGAGGCGGGGCAGGGACCTCCTCGAGGGCTGGTAACGTCGGTGCAGCCGGGCGCTGCCTTGGGGCCCAGGCCACTCCTGGCCGGACGGCTCACAAGCATCAAGGCTGCATGTCAGGCTGGGGCCAGGGCTGCACAGCTGGAGCCCAGGGGTGGGCTGTCCTGAGACAGGTGCCCTCTGGCGCCCTCACATCCCCATCTTCCCATCTGGGGGCGTTGGGGGTCTGCCTCCAGACGTCTGTGATTCCTGCCCACAGACACCAGCCCTCGACTGCCCTCCTGTCCCCCGGGGTTTGTGGTGTCTGCACAGAGTGGCAGGGAGGGGCCTCAGTGCCCACCGCTGGGTGCACCCTCCCTGAGCAGGATGCCTGTGCCTGTGTGTGTGCGTGCATGCACACGCACACGCACCCACATCCTTACGTCTGTGCACACCCACACCCAACCCCCCCATGCACACCCACATCCATGCACGTGCTTGTATACATCTGCACACTCGCACACACATGGACACACAACCACACATCCACACACGTGTACACAAAGCCCACCCACACATCGCACGTGTGTACACACATGTTCATCTACACAAGTGCACACACAGGCTTATCTACACATCCATGTTCACACATTTTTCATCCACACATCCGTGCACACACGTGTTCACCCACATGCACCGACACATCCACACACGCGTGTACACGCACGTTCACCCACCCATTGGCGCACACACGTGAGGCCGTGCCAGGAAGTAGCAAGGCCCCTGCCCAACGGCGGTCCCTGTCGCTGCTGTGAGCCCAGAGCCCGGGAGGGCGCTCAGGCCCAGTGTGTCCCCCCCCCCAGGCAGGTTTATTGCTCCTCCGTGACCATTCACACCCACAGCCCAGGTGGCCGAACCTGGACTCTCCCCAGGGTGCCAGGCCGCTGACTGTCCTGCCTGCAAGGAAGGGTGAGGGCAGCCAGGCCCCGCAGGCGGAGCCCAGGCCTGAAACCCAGACCGGCCGGACCACCCACAGAGAACCTTCACTTCCGTTCCCTCACGGAGAAGCCGGGCTGGCACAGCGCACCTCCGACTGCACCTGCGGGTCCAGGTGCCCGTCCGGCCAGCACCCACTGCCGTTCCATTTCCGCCAAAGCTCAGAACGAGGAAGGTCTGCAGGAACCATTCACGCTCTTCGGGGGTGACCAGTGGCCACTCGGGTGAACAGCTGCGGCTCCGTGGGCCTGGCGCTTCTGGAATTATGTCCCCTGCAGTCAGCGGGGCCGTCTGGTTCTGGGATCCAGAGCTCCCGGGACTGAGGGACTTTCAGTCTCCGGCAAATGGGATGGCCTGTCCTGCTGGGTGATACACCCCTCCGGGGAGTCTGGACAGAGGGTCCCGGGAAGCCTTGGTTTTGTTAGGTGGGACACCAATCTGAAGGGCCCACACGTGGGTTGTGTAAGATGCAGATTTCAGCTCAGATGAAAAAAAAAAAAAAACATTCTCATGGGCAGCACCATCCAAAGATAGAAGAACTCTGGCTTGAGCTACTGAGCTCCCTGTCTTTGGATGTAATCAACCAGGAGGTGCAGGCCACTTGGCTGGAATACTGCAGATGAAGTTACTCTTCTAAACAGTTGTGGGGACTAGATACTCAGGGAGGCCCCTTGTGGCTCTACCTGAGTCCAGTGTTCCACGGAAGGGCTGATGGAGTGAGAGGACCGAGGCTAGCCTGGGGGGACCATCTGATGGACCTTCTCCCCCAGAAGGCGGGGGTGGGGCAGGGCGGCTGGGGTGCCGAGGGCATGTTCTCCGGGCAGGGCCTGGTGGGTGGAGAAGCCCTGAGGAGCCCTACCCTTTCGGGCTGCAGGGGGCAGGGTGGCGGTGCCTTGTGATGGGAGCTGTTGGGTCCAGGGACCCAGCCCAGCCCTTTCCGGGGCTACCCCTCGGGTCTCCCGCCTGGGGCCGTGCTGGCTGCGAAGCCTCCGCCAGGCCTGTTCACCTGAATGTGTTCGGCCGGCTGGGCACGCAGAGGGGCCGCTGCCCACGCCCCCCCCCCGCCCCAATCCTCCAGGGGGAACCCCAGGTGGGACTGGCCCGTACTGGTCCTGCAGAGTTAAAGGCACTGAAGTCCCTCCCCATCCGACCCCGGGTCAGACCGTGGACATGACCCCGGACTCAGGCATGGGGGCGGACCAAGGGCCCCAATCCTCCCGTGACACCCCGCCACCCGCGCGCCACCTCCCTCTCCCCTCCTCTCTCAGGCTCCCTCCGTCGCCAGGCCCTGGGTCTCCAGGCTCCTCTGATCTCCCCCTGACCCAGGGGTGGCTCCCTGGCGCCGCGTCCCCGCGCACCCGCCCGCACCGCAGGGCCTCCCCGCGTCTGCGCCCCCCGCGCGCTGCGGTGGCCGAGCCGGAGCCGGGAGGGGGTGCGGGCCCGCGGGGGCGGCGGCGGGCGCCTTCCTCCGCCAGTCGCTCCCCGGCGGCCGCCGCTCGGCGCCTTTAAGGCAGCGGGAGGGAGCGGCGAGGCGGCGGCTGCGGCGGCCGAGGCGCGCGGGGCGGGGGCGCGGGGCGCGGCGCGCGGCGCGCGGAGTCCGCGCGGGGCCGGAGGCGGCTCGGCGGCCGGGGCCGGGCCGGGAGCGGCGAGGAGCGCGCGGCGCAGCCGGAGCCCGCCGCCCGGGACATGGCCGAGGCGGGCCGCGCAGGTGAGCGCGGGCGCGGGGCGGGCAGGGCCGGCGGCCCGGGGGAGGGACCCGCGCGCGCCGCTGCGGGAGGGGCCGCGGGCCCAGGTGAGCCCCCCGCGCAGGTGGGCGGAGGTTCCGGGAGGGCCGGGCGCCGCGCGCCCCGCGTCCTTCCTGCGCCCCCCGCACCCGGAGGGGCGCCGCCTGCGGGGGCCGGGGCTGCAGCCGCCGAGTCCGTCCGGCCACCCCCCACGCTCGTCTCTCTGGGCAGCAGCCCGCGGCGCGGGGACCGGAGGGGCTGTCTTGCGCCCGTCGCTCCATCCCGCGTCCCCAGCGCCAGCCCGGACGCGCCCCCCCAGTGCCGCCCGCTCGCTCCATCCGGGACGCGGCAACCTC
>PJEM01014867.1:0-32892 GCA_004023845.1 Helogale parvula | reverse complement strand
CCTGCTTGCCAACTTCTCCTTCCTAGAGATCTGGTATGTCACCTCCACTGTCCCCAACATGTTGGCCAACTTCCTCTCTGACACGAAGGTCATCTCCTTCTCTGGGTGCTTTCTCCAGTTCTACTTTTTCTTCTCCTTGGGTTCCACAGAATGCTTTTTCTTGGCCATTATGGCATTTGATCGGTACCTTGCCATCTGCCGACCTCTACGCTATCCAACCATTATGACTGGACGTCTCTGCACCAATCTTGTGCTCAGCTGCTGGGTACTTGGTTTCCTCTGGTTCTTGATTCCCATCATCATCATCTCCCAAATGTCCTTCTGTGGCTCCAGGATTATCGACCACTTCCTCTGTGACCCAGGTCCCCTGTTGGCCCTCACCTGTACTAGGGCCCCTGTAATAGAATTAACTAGCTCCACCTTAAGTTCTCTGCTCTTATTTATTCCCTTTCTCTTTATTGTGGTGTCCTATGCTCTTGTCCTGAGAGCTGTGTTGAGGGTTCCTTCAGCAGCTGGACGGAGAAAAGCTTTCTCCACCTGTGGGTCTCATCTGGCTGTGGTTTCACTGTTCTATGGCTCAGTGATGGTCATGTACGTGAGCCCAACATCCAAGCATGAAGCTGGGATACAGAAGGTGGTGACTTTGTTTTATTCCGTAGTTACTCCACTCATCAACCCTATAATATATAGTCTGAGAAACAAAGAAATGAAACATGCCATGAAGAAATTGTTGAGAACACAAAAGTAAGAGTCTTGGTTTAAAACATTTGGGGGGGGGCAGAAGCTGTTTTTAATTTCTTAGCTAAAAATAAGACTGACATCATTCAGAAAATTGTTTATATTGTTTTTGAAACTTATACACCATACGGTTTCTTTCCTAGAAATTATGGGGCTACAGGGCTCTCAAAGATGAACTCATCTACCTAATTTTACAAATGATGGAATTATAGATTGAAAAACTGAGTTGAATATTTTGGAGAAATAGAATTAAAAATGTTATATGGAAACTAATTTGACAATAAACTATTATAAAAAAAATATATCTCCTGCTAAGATAGAAAACCTATTCACAAAAGTAGAAGAGAATGAAACAGTTTTTTTTTTTATTGAAGAAGCATTAAAGCAAGAGAATATGTGAATCACAGGCGACCTGCTAAGAGATGGCAAAGACATAAAGAAATCTCATTCCTTTATGTAGCCAAGCAAAGACAACCCATTTACATACGTGTTCTCAAGATAAATAGTACCTGGTTCTCAAAAAGATTTGACAGCACACTGTCATACATAACTCATCATACATTCACCTGATGATTGGGGTGGTCATCTTTATTGGCTTCATACAAAGGAAAAATAAACACATCTATTTTACCTAAGATAGTTTTGCAACTTAGAAAATAGGCCACCAAAGCTAGGCTCCTTAGCTCCCATAGAAAATGGGAGATGGGACACTATCCACTTTGATGATTATATTTCCAGAGATTTCCTAGGTCCCTGACAAAGACATTTCTGAGTCAAAGCTAGCAAGAGGCTCATTTAGATTTTTTTAATTTTTATATATTTTTAAAGACAGAAAAAAATTTTAATAACAAGTTTTCTAAGTAAATTCTCAAAATAATGGTAGGGAAGAAGTGAAAATCTCTTCCCTAATTTTCAACAGGATAATTCAGCCTCTAATTTGTTTTTCAATTTTATTTATTTTTTAATTTACATCCAACTTAGTTAGCATACTGTGCAATCATGATTTCAGTAGATTCCAGTGATTGATCCCCTATGTAAAACACCCCATGCTCATCCCAAGTGTCTTCTTTAATGCCTTCTAGTTTCCAGCAAACTTCAGTTTGTTCTTTATATTTAAGAGTCTCATGTTTTGTTCCTCTCCTTGTTTTTATATTATTTTTGCTTCCCTTCCCTTATGTTCATCTGTTTTGCATCTTAAATTCCACATATGAATGAAGCCATATATTTGTCTTTCTCTGACTAATTTTGTTTACCATAATACCCTCTACATCCATCCCTATAGTTGTAAATGGCAAGATTTCATTCATTTTGATTACCAAGAAGTAATATTCCTTTGCATGTATACTACATCTTTTTTATCCATTCATCTGCCAATGGGCATTTGGGCTCTTTCTATACTTCGGCTGCTATAAGCATTGGGGTGCATGTGCTCCTTAGAAACAGCACACTATCCCTTGGATAAAGACCTAGTAGTGCAATTGCTGGATCATAGAGTAATTCTATTGTTAATTTTTAAAGGAATCTCTACACTGTTTTCCAGAGTGGCTGCACCAGTTTGCATTTCCACCAGCAGTGCAAAAGAGAAGCTCTTTCTCCATATCTTTGCCAACATCTGTTGTTGCCTGAGTTGTTAAGCTTAGCCATTCTGATTGCAGTGAGGTGGTATCTTATTGTGATTTTGATTTGTATTTCCCTGATGATGAATGATGTGGATCATTTTTTTCATGTGTTGGTTAGCCATGGGATGTCTTTGGAGAAGTATCTATTCATGTCTTTTGCCCATTTCTTCACTGGATTATTTGTTTCACTGTTGAGTTTGATAAGTTCTTTATAGATTTTGGATACTAACCGTTTATCTGATATGTTATTTGCAAATATCTTCTCCCATTCTGTTAGTTGCCTTTGATTTTTGCTGATTGTTTCCTTCACTATGCAGCTTTTTATCTTGATGAGGTTCCAATAGTTCATTTTTGCTTTTGTTTCCCTTGCCTCTGGAGATGTGTTGAGTGAAGTTGCTGCAGCCAAGGTCAAAGAGGTTTTTGCTTGCTTTCTCCTTGAGGATTCTGATGGCTTCCTGTCTCACATTTAGGTCTTTCATCCATTTTGAGTTTATTTTTGTGTGTGATATAAGAAAGTGGTCCAGGTTCATTTTTCTGCATGTCGCTGTGAGTTTTCCCAGCACCATTTGCTAAAGAGACTGTCTCTATTCCACTGGGTATTCTTTCCTGCTTTGTCAAAGATTACTTGGCCATGGGGTGCCTGGATGGTTCAGTCCCTTAAGCATCCAACTTTGGCTCAGGTCATGATCTCACGGTTCGTGGGTTTGAGCCCCGCATTGGGCTCTGTGCTGACAGACAGCTCAGAGCTTGGAGCCTGTCTTCAGATTCTGTCTCCCTCTCTCTCTGACCCTTCCCTGCTCGCTCACTCGCTCTCGCTCTCTCTCTCTCTCTCTCTCTCTCTCTCTCTCTCTCTCTCAAAAATAAATAAAACATTAAAAAATATTTTTGAATCTTAAAAAAACGATTAGTTGGTCATACGTTTGTGGGTCCATTTCTGGGTTCTCTATTCTGTTCCACTGATCTGAGTGTCTGTTTTTGAGCTAGTACCATACTGTCTTGATGATTACAGCCTCATAATACATCTTGAAGTCCGAGATTGTGATGTCTCCAGCTTCAGTTTTCTTTACAGGATTGCTTTGGCTATTTGGGGTCTTTCTGGTTCCATACAGGTTTTAGGATTGTTTGTTTTAGCTCTGTGAAAATGCTGGTGTTATTTTTATAGGAATTGCATTGAATATGTAGATTGCTTTAGGCAGTATCAACATTTTAACAACATTTTTTCTTCTAATCCATGAGCATGAAATATTTTTCCTTTTTTTGGGTCATCTTCAATTTCTTTCATAAGCTTTCTATAGTTTTCAGTGTATATTATTCATCTCTTTGGTTAGGTTTATTCCTAGGTATTTTATGGTTTTTGGTGCAATTGTAAATGAGACTGATTCTCTGATTTCTATTTCTGATATTTCATTATAGAAATGCAACCAATGTCTGTGCATTGATTTTATATCCTCCAACTTTGCTGAATTCATGGATCAGTTCTAGCAGTTTTTTGGTGAATCTTTTGGGTTTTCCATATAGAGTATCACATCATCTGCAAAGATGAAAGTTGACTTCTTCCTTGCCAATATGGATGCCTTTTATTCCTTAGTGCTGTCTGATTGCAGAAGCTATGACTTCCAATATTATGGTGAATAATTATCAGCATCTAATTTTTTTATTTGTATATGACTTTACAAATTACAAAAGGACACAACCGTAAGGCAAAGCCTAAAGTTTTATATTACCCATTTAACAACAACAAATGGCCCTTATTCTTCCCAGTTGAGCTTATATTTCTGCCTTCCAGAACATCTGCCATAGTAACATCAATTACAGACAAAAGATTAATATCTTAATACATATATCTTCAGATCAATAAAAATAGACTCAGCACAATAGAAAAAGTGCCAAGTGTATAAAAAAAAGAATACAGAAAACATTTTCAAATATCTAAAACATTCTATTTTATTCAGAATTAGAGAAATACAAAAATTGCTGAAGATGAAACGACATTGGGAAAAACAGCAATCTATTCCTTTGCTAGGAGAGCAAAAAATGGCATAATAGCTATGGAGGACATTTTGACAAAAATTCTCAAAATTTAAAGAGGATTCATTTTGACTTAGCAATTCTGCTCCTAGATATTGAACTGAGGAGTATATTCACATATAAGTAAACTGGTACTGCCGCTCTGGAAAACAGTGTGGAGGTTCCTCAAAAAACTATCAGTAGAACTCCCCTATGACCCAGCAGGGGCACTGCTGGGTATTTACCTAAGGGATACAGAAGTGCTGATGTATAGAGGCACATGTACCCCAATGTTTATAGCGGCACTTTCAATGATAGCCAAATCATGGAAAGAACCTAAATGTCCATCAATGGATGAATGGATCAAGAAGATGTGGTTTATATATACAATGGAATACTACATGGTAATGAGAAAGAATAAAATCTGGCCATTTGTAGCAATATGGATGGACCTCAAGGGTGTCATGCTAAGCGAAATAAGTCAGGTGGAGAAAAACAGATACCATATGTTTGCACTCATAGGTCTAACAGAAGAAATCTAACAGAGGATCATGGGGAGGGGAAGGGGGGAAAAAGAGTCAGGGAGAGAGAGGGAGGGAGGCAAATCATGAGAGACTCTTGAATACTGAAAACAAATTGAGGGCTGAAGGGGGAGGGAGGAAGGGGAAGGGAAGTAATGGTCAGGGAGGAGGGCACTTGTGGGGAAGAGTACAGGGTGTTATATGGAAACCTAACAATAAATTATATGGACAAAAATGGCATATGTACAAGAATACTGACTACTGCTTCCAATAGCAAAATATTGGAAAAATCTAAATTCCTATCAGTTAAGGACATTGAATCACTATATACCCACAGAATGAAATATACCATATAACTGTTAAAAATTAAGATCTGTTCACATCTTTTATCTAAAACTATCCTGAAAGTATATCATTAAGTGGAAAACAAAATGAAAAAGATCTCTATCTTGTCTCATGTGAAGAAAAATTATATGGGTATGTATATATTTATGTTCAGGAATACATTATATGCTTCTTGAAGAAGAAAGAAGAAACTAAAAGAGTAGTTGTTTTTGAGAAAGTTAACTGGGTGTTTGGGGGGCAGGGAAATAAGGATACATTTTCACGGTATATGCCTATGTATTTTAAAAATTTCTTTCTATTAGCATATATTGGATTTAAACATAGATTTAAACTTTAATGTTAACACTGAAAAATAAATTTTAAAACTATTCCACTATAAAATTAGAGTTACGGAAACATTTTTTCAAAATTCTTTGATTTGGAGAGAAATTAGGAAGAGGACTGATTATTGATAGAAAATGAAAAATAAGAAAAACAACAATCTCTTGATGTATTCTCATTAAAAATTGCTTGGTTCTGTTGGAGCAAAGTAAGAAATGTCTTCCTCTTTTGAAGACCAATGATACCTAAATAAACTATAAAAAATTGAAAGTGGCTATATTTTTTATTATTGTTGTGTCATTTTCCTCGATAATCACTTATTCTTTGAAATAATATATTTAGGGGCCCCTGGGTGGCTCAGTCAGCTAAGCGTTTGGCTTCGGCTCAGGTCATGATCTCACAGTTCATGGGTTCGAGCCCCGCATTGGGTTCTGTGCTGACAGCTCAGAGCCTGGAGGCTATTTCAGATTCTGTTTCTCTCTCTCTCTCACACTCTCTCTCTCTCTCTCTCTCAGCCCCTTCCCAACTCGTGCTCAGTCTCTCTCTGTCTCAAAAATAAATAATCTATAAAAAATTTAATAAAGAAACAATATATTGAGATAGAAGATGACTAATATACAGAAGTCAGTAAGATATATTGCCTTCTCTTGTGAGCTCATAAACAAGTGGTAAATGGACAAGATGTGATATATACAAAGGAATTATAAGTTGGTATGAGAGCAAGTGAAAAAAAAAGCACAGATAAAAGCCAGGAATATTAAGAAATGAGAAAGCATCACAAGTTCTAAAAAAAAAAATGCATTTAACCATGCACACATTACAATCTATTTACAAGTATGCCACAATACACAGAAAAGAAGTGTTTCTAGAATAGGAGGCCCCAGGGCACTTACTACCCATCATGATTTATAATTGACCACACCTATTGATACATTAATGAGTAATGAGCATCCTTAATCTAAATAAACATGACTCTAGGATATAATTTAATTCATAATTCAACAATTTAGATAGATACAAATAGATAGATGTAAAAAGAAACAGAGAACAATTAAAATATATGTCATTTGGGTATTGAAATACAAAAATCAATCTTCAAAGGATAAATATCATACTTATATTTAAAATATTACATTCAGAACTAATTCTTTCAGCCAGAACCATGTAAGCTGGAATGTACTTTGTTTATTTGATGTACTTTTATTAATTTGGCTTTCTTTCTAACTCCAAGGGATACCCTGATACGTATTTGTATTTAAGAAAGATTTCCTTAATACAATGATTCTTCTCACCCACCTGGGGGGAAAAAAAGTCATTTCATGTATTCTTGTATGCACAAATCACACACTCTCTCATATATGTCAATTTTACATGAATGAGATTTTTTTTATGGTGGACTCATTTTCTCCTTCCTACTCTCTACCACTACCACTTCATTCTCAATCTACTTTTCACTCTACCCCCCACCCATCTCTGCTAGACAAACAATTTTAACAACCTAGTACATATGCTTCATACTGTCCTCCCTGCTCTTAATCATATAAAAATATTTATAATTATATATCAGGGTTTTTTTCATTGTTTATCTTGCAAAAATTAAACTATATTTCATTGACTTCTCTATATAGTGTCTTTACATTTGGCTTTATAATATGCAACTCGGTCCAAAGTATGGTTACCAAATATTTTCATTTCATATAGTAGGCCAGAGATGTATAATTAATATAATTAGTTTCCTTCAACAGGATCTTTTAATAGGGAGAACTATTCATGAGCTCTGGCTAATATTCATTCCATAAAAGATAGACTGAGAATAGATTTCATGTCCTTATTGAGTAGGCTGTCATTGAGGACGTTTACAATCAGAGTCTTTATAAGAGATACCATTATTATAGATGGTATTAGGGGATGTAATTAGTCATCTCCATTTGCACTAAATAGCTGGATATGGGATTCATCTACATCACCATGGAGAACAGAGACATCACCACCAAGAAAGACACACATTTTGAGAAGGCATTTTGATGATTAGCTGCTGAAGGCCCCTGAAGTATAGTTCTTAGAACCAACATATTTGGTCCAAGGTTATACAAAATAGTGAGACTGATGGTGAGTTCGTAGTACATGTTCTATGATATGGCATAGGTACAGGACACCTAGCACACATAGTACATGTTCTATGATGTGCCATAGGTATGGGACATGGCACCCAGTGGGCCCATGTGTAGCAGATGCTGTAATATCTTTCCTTCAAGACTAAGGCACTCATTTCTCCAACTGACAGAAGTCTAGTGTACTAATTAGTAGCTTCATTGCCAGAAATTGCCTCAAGGCAAAGGGTTCCCTGTCAGCCCTACTCAAGGTCAGCTCACATCCAATAATAGGTCAGTGCTAGTGGACAAAGGCCTGACACTGTTGCCTCAATCCATGACCAATCTGAACAGCCATCCCAGCTATAGAGTTCCACATGGCAACAGCTGAGACTTTTGTTTCAACTTTATTACAGTTCAACTTCTCCTTCTACCCTATCCCATTTTCTTCAATCCTCTATAGCTGTTGTTCTCAAGAGAACTCCATGACAAACTTTCTGCATGAAATCATAGCATTTATTTCCATGCAACTCAACCTACACCACCATATTACTTAGAAAATAGGGACTGATTGAGAAAAATCAATGAGTCAAAAGAGTCATATCACCCTACCATAGAACCTGTCATAGGATAGGAGAGTGCAGTGAGTGGCAGCAGGCAAAGGGCTGCCATTTTCCATGACAGAGTAGAGAATCATGCATGTGTGTTTAGAAAAAAATAACTTGAACCAAGTGAAGCAACCAGGATATGAAATGGTGTTGGTTTTAGAAAGAAATTTGTCCAACATGTTAGAGATTGCACAAGTAACTTAAATCATGATAGCTACCATTTATAGGGAAAATGGTGGAGTAAAAAGGACCTTAATCTCATCTCTCTTATCAATATAACTAGAAAACAGCCCCATCAGTGTAAATAACACAGAAAATTACCCAGAGATTGGCAAAACAGACTCTCCATAGTTACATATAGAGAAGAGGCCACAATGAAGAAAATAAGAAGGGCAGAGACATTATGAGGAGCTATACAGCCATAGGACTGGCTGTGGAAGGGGTGATGCAGGAATAGAGAGGGGAAACAAACAGACCTTCGCACCAGGCACCCCAGGCAGAGAGAACCCACATGGGTAAGATGAATCCCCATAATATTTGGCTTTGAAACCTAGAGGAGCAGAATTTCATTACTTCATACAATCAGCAGGGCTTAACACCAGGAACTTTTTTTTTTAAATAGTTTATTGTCAAATTGGTTTCCATACAACACCCAGTG
Organism: Helogale parvula; assembly: GCA_004023845.1. Taxonomy (NCBI): domain Eukaryota; kingdom Metazoa; phylum Chordata; class Mammalia; order Carnivora; family Herpestidae; genus Helogale; species Helogale parvula. The sequence goes on along the minus strand of PJEM01014867.1, from coordinate 23,985 downwards.
CTCATCCCCATAAGTGCCCTCCTATATCACCACCACCTCTTTCCCCCCCCCCCACCCTTCCCCTTCAACCCTCAGTTCATTTTCAGTATTCAGTAGTCTCTCAAGTTTTGCGTCCCTCTCTCTCCCCAAATCTGTTTCCCTCTTCCCCTCCCTCTGGTCCTCCATTAGGTTTCTCCTGTTTTCCTGTTAGACCTATGAGTGCAAACATATGGTATCTGACCTTCTCTGTCTGACTTATTTCGCTTAGCATGACACCCTCAAGGTCCATCCACTTTCCTACAAATGGCCATATTTCATTCTTTCTCATTGCCATGTAGTACTCCATTGTGTATATATACCACATCTTCTTGATCCACTCATCAGGTGATGGACATTTAGGCTTTTTCCATGTTTTGTCTATTGTTGACATTGCTGCTATGAACATTGGGGTACATGTGCCCCTATGCATCCGCACTTCTGTATCCCTTGGGTAAATCCCTAGCAGTGCGATTGCTGGGTCATAAGGGAGTTTTATGGATAGTTTTTTGAGGAACCTCCACACTGTTTTCCAGAGAGGCTGCATCAGTTTACATTCCCACCAACAGTGTAGGAGGGTGCCCGTCTCTCCACACCCTCGCCAGCATCTATAGTCTCTTGATTTGTTCATTGTAGCCACTCTGACTGGCGTGAGGTGGTATCTCAGTGTGGTTTTGATTTGTGTTTCCCTGATGATGAGTGGTGTTGAGCATCATTTCATGTGCCTGTAGGCCATCTGGATGTCCTCTTTGGAGAAGTGTCTGTTCATATCTTCTGTCCATCTCTTCACTGGGTTATTTGTTTTGTGGGTGTGAAGTTTGGTGAGTTCCTTGTAGATTTTAGATACTAGCCCTTTAGCTGATATGTCATTTGCAACTATCTTTTCCCATTCTGTCAGTTGCCTATTAGTTTTCTTGATTGTTTCCTTTGCAGTGCAGAAGCCTGTTATCCTGATGAAGTCCCAAGAGTTCAGTTTTGCTTTCATTTCCCTTGTCTTTGGGGATGTGTCGAGTAGGAAATTGCTGTGGTGGAGGTCTAGGAGGTTTTTTCCTACTTTCTCCTCGAGGGTTTTGATGGTTTCCTGTCTCACATTCAGGTCCTTCAGCCATTTTGAGTTAATTTTTGTGTATGGTGTAAGAAAGTGGTCTAGTTTCATTCTTCTGCATGTTGCTGTCCCGTTCTCCAAGCACCACCTGATAAAGAGGCAGTCTTTTTTCCATCAGATACTCTTTCCTGCTTTGTCAAAAATTAATTGGCCATACATTTGTGGTCTATTCCATTGGTCTATGTGTCTGTTTTTGTGCCGATACCATACTGTCTTGATGATGACAGCTTTGTCGTAGAGGCTAAAGTCTGGGATTGTGATGCCTCCCGTTTTGGTTTTCTTCTTCAATATGGCTTTGGCTATTCGTGGTCTTTTGCAGTTCCATACGAATTTGAGGATAGTTTGTTCTAACTTTGAGAAGAATGTTGGTGCAATTTTGATGGGGATTGCATTGAATTTAACACCAGGAACTTTAAAAATCAGTGGGCTCACCTCTGAGACAGCAAAGAGGGCAAGAGAGACAGCACTGGAAGGATACTGCACAGAAGCAGCAGTTTGAAAAACACATGAGGTATATGGGAAGGATATTTGTTTACGAATCTCAGAGCACATGCTAGAGTAGCAGGGATCATTGAAGACCCTTCCAAGAATAAAAGAACTGGCAAGCAACCATTTCCCTTCCCTGCCCCCCAGCCTAGACATAGGTGACACACAGAAACAACACAGCACCAACACTCACTACATAACTTGTTAACAGTACATCTTGCCTTGAAGTTCTCCTGTGGACATTCCCCCTCCAGCCAGGATTCCCCTCCAGGTACTGTCCCTCAGAAGACTCACATAAATCTTGCTAACACGCCACATCCCACCCCTGTATTCTTCTGCTGACCTCCCCTCCAACACACCCTTGGCCAAGTCCATCCAAAGTGATGCCCCAAGTTTGGCAAAGCACAAGGACCCCTACAAGTGACCAGTTACCACTACTCCAAAAATGACTCCTGCATGAGGAAAAAGGGAAGGTAACCATGTACAAAAGTCTAAATCCTGCCCCAGCAGTAGGCTGGGGATAGACATCCAGCCTTCCCACCAACAAAAGCTTCTCAGGGGACAACACAGAAAAAACATTCTGAAGTTTGGACAGACAAATGTCTGATCTAACTCAACCTGACCCAAGGTGACCCCAGACTGACTCACTAACAAAAAGGGACCAAATTTTGCCCACAATAGGCAAAGAGAGCCAATGCATATAATTGGACTAAAGGCAAAAGTGGTTAAGCCACAATAGTAAGGCACATGTAACACACATAGGAGACACCCCCTGAAGCACCAGATTCTGGTAAACAGGGGACAAGGAACTGCAATGCACAGTAGGACCTCTTCTTCATAAGGCCACTACTTTCAAGAGCAGAAGATATAACTGACTTTCCTAACACACAGTTACAGACAGAGAGTGAGACAAAATGAGGAATATGTCCCAATGAAAGAACAGGACAAAATCACAGTGAGAGAGCTAAACATAATGGAGATAAGCAATATGCCTGATAGAAAATTTAAAATATGGACTTGATATCCACTGGACTTGAAGAAAGAGTGGAGGACCTTGGTAAGACCCTCAACAAAGAGGGGGCCCTTGGGTGGCTCAACTGGTTAAGTGTCTAACTCTTGATCTCAGCTCAGGTCATGACCTCACAATTTGTAGGACCAAGCCCCACATCTGCCTCTGGGTTGACAGAGCAAAGTCTGCTTGGAATTCTCTCTCCTCTCTCTGCCCCTCTCTGGTTTGTTCTCCCTCTCCCTCTCCTTCTTCCCCTCCCCCTCCCCCTCCATCTGAATAGATAAAATAATAATAATATTAATAATAATAATAAATGAAAATAGACTTACAGAACTCAGTGACACCATCAAGACATTCACATTATAGGGATCCCAAAAGAAGAAGAGAGGGAAATGAAGGCAGAAAATTTATTGAATAAATAGCTGAAAACTTTCTGAATCTGGGGAAGGCAACAGACATCTAGATCCAGAAGGCACAGAGATCCTCCAACAAAACCAATCCAAGGAGGTCCACATCAAAACATATAGCAATTAAAATTTAAAAAGTAATGATAAAGAGAGAATTTTAAAAGCAATAAGAGAAAAGAAAAAAGTTGAATGCAAGAGAAATCCCATAAAGCTATCAGCCAATTTTTCAGCAGAAACTTTGCCAGTCATAAGTGAGAGGTGATATATTCAGTCTGAAAGAAAAAATCTACAACCAAGAATATAGTACCCAGCAAGGCTATCATTCAGAAGAGGGGAGAGATAAAGGGGTTCATAACCACTAAACCAGACCTACAAGAAATGTTAGAGGGGACTCTCTAAGTAGGAAAAAAAGTCCATTAGCAGGAGTAAGAAGAGTAAAAAGTACAAAGGCAGTAAGTTTAAATATATCTATAAAATATCTATAAAAATCAGTCAAGGAATTCACAAAATAAAAGAATGGATTAATTTCTCATATTTTAATATGACATCATATACCTAAAACTTGGGGGGAGAGGAGTAAGAATAGGTTCAAACCTAGCAACCATCAACTTAAAATGTAGACTCCTCTACGTATAAGATGTTATATATATGTTACTTAATGGTAACCACATATTAAAAATCAGTTGCAGATATACAAAATATAAAGAGCAAGGAATCCAAGTGCATCACTAAAGAAAGTAACCAAACTGATAAAACAAGAAAAGAAAGGAATAGAGAATAACTACAAAACAACCATAAAACAAGTAACAAAATGGCAATAAATACATACCTATCAATAATTACTTTGAATGTAAATGGACTAAAACTCCAATAAAAACACACAGGGTGATAGAATGGATTTTTAAAAAGCAAGACTCATCTACATGCTGGCTAAAAGAGATTTATTTCAGACAAAATAACACCTGTAGATTGAACGGGAAGGGATGAAAAAAGCATTTACCATGCAAAAAAAAAAAAAAAAAAAAAAAAAAAAAAAAAAAAAAAAAAAAAAAAAAAAAAAAAAAAAGGTAAAAAGAAAGCCAGAGAAGCAATACTTTTTTCAGAAAAAATTGACTTTAAACCAAAACTGTAACAAAAGACAGAGGACACTATAAATCATTAAGGAGACAACCCAACAAGATGTAACAATTGTATATATTTGTGCACCCAACATGAGAGCACCCAAACACATTAAGTAGTTAATAACAAACATAAAAGAAGTGATTTATAGTAAAACAATAATAGTAGAAGAGTTTAACACATCACTTATATCAATGGATAGATCATCCAGGCATAAAATCAACAAGGAAACAGTAGTTTTGAATGACACATTGGACCAGATGGATCTAATAGATATGTTAAGAACACTTCATCTTAAAAACAAAAGAATGTACATTATTTTCAAGTGCACATAGAACATTCTCCAGAACAGATCATATATTAGGCCACAAAACAAGTCTCAACAAATTAAAAAAGACTGAAATCATCACATGCAGTCTTTTCTGACCACATATTCTGACCACATGTTATGAAAATAGAAATTAACCACAAGAAAAAATATGGAAAGAACAAAAACACACGGAGGTTAAATAAAATGCTACTAAACAACGAATAGGTAAACTAAGATATCAAAGAGTAAATTTAAAAAATACATGGAGACAAAAGTAAACATGAACAAAGTGCTTCAAAATTTTTTGGATACAGCAAAAGCTGTTCTAAAGGAAAAGTTTATAGCACTACAGGCCTATCTCAAGAAGGAAACCCTCAAATAAACAACTTAGCCTTATACGTGAAGGAGGTAGAAAAAGAACAAACAAAACCTACAAATAGCGGAGGGAAAGAAATATAAAGATTAAGCCAAAAATAAACAAAATAGAACAAAAAACACAAGAGAACAGATTGATAAAACTAGAAGCTGGTTCTTTGAAGAAATCAATAAAATTAATAAACTTTTAGCTAAACTCACTAAAACAACACTGAGACTCAAATAGACAAAATCATAAATGAAAAATAGAGAAATAACAACTTACACCACAGAAATAGAAAGGATTATAAGAGAAATTATGAAAACCTATATGCCAAAAAATTGGACAACTTAGAAGAAATGATAAATTTCTGGAAAACATATAACCTCTCAAACTGAATAAGAAAAAAATAGAAAATTTGAACAGACTAATTACTAGTAATGAGGTTGAATTGGTAATCAAAACTAGCAAACAAAAATCCAGAACCTGATGGCTTCACAAGTGAATTCTATCAAATATTTAAAGGAAAGTTAATACCTATTCTTTTCAAACTATTCCAAAAATTAGAAAAGGAAGGGAAGCTTCCAAATTCATTCTATGAGACCAACAGTACCCTAACACCAAACCAGACAGACACACTGCAATAAAACAGAACCACAGGCCAATATCTCCAATGAACATAAATGCAAAAAAAATCATCAACAAAATATTAGCAGACCAAATCCAGGAATACATTATAAAAATCATTCACCACAATCAAGTGGGATTTATTCTTGGGTTGCAAAAGTCGTTCAATATTCACAAATAAATCAATGTCAAACACCACATCAACAAGGAAAAGGATAAGAACCATATTCTCATTTCAATAAATGCAGAAAAAGCATTTGACAAAGTATAACACTGTACATGATAAAAAAAAAAACCTCAGCCAAGTAGTTTTAGAGGGAACATAACTCAACATAATAAAAGACATATGTGAACAACGCACAAATAACATTGTACTCAATGGGAAAAAAACTGAGAGCTTTTGCCCTAAGATCAGGAAGAAGGCAAGGATGCCTACTCTCACCACTTTCATTCAACATAGTATTGGAAATTGTAGCGACAGCAATCAGACAACAAAAAGAAATAAACAGCATCTAAACTGGTCAAGAAGTAAAACTTTCATTACTTGCAGATGACATGATACTATATATAGAAAACTCTAAAGACTCCACCAGAAAACTACTAGAACTGATAAATAAATTCAGTAAGGTCACAGGATATACAAAATCAATGTACAGAATCCACTGTGTTTCTATATACTAATACTGAAGTAGAAAAAGAAATTAAGAAAACAGTCCCGTTTACATTTGAACCAAAAATAGTAATAAAATACCTAGGTATAAACTTAACCAAGGAGGTGAAAGACCTATACTCTAAAAACTATAAAACACTGATGAAACAAATTGAAGTTTACATAAACAAATGTAAAGATACTTGATGCTTAGGGTTGGAAGAATTAATATTGTTAAAATGTCCATGCTACCCAAAAAATCCACAGAATTAATGCGATCCCTATCAAAATACCAACATCATTTTCCCCCATAAAACCAAAACAAATAATCCTAAAATGTGTATGGACCCAAAAAAGAAACCAAGTAGCCAAAACAATCTTAAAAAAAGAACTACAAAACTGGAGGTATCACAATCCCAGACTTCAAGATACACTAGAAAACTACAGTAATCAGGTGATGGTGATGGTGGAGGGCACTTAAGGGGAAGAGTACTGGGTGTTGTATGGAAAACAATTTGACAATAAAATATTATGGGAAAAAAAAAGAAAGAAAACTACAGTAATCAAAAATGTATTGTACTGGTGCAAAAGTAGACATATAGATTAATAGAACATAATAGAGAGCCTCAAAATAAACCCACACTTATAGGGTTAATTAATCTTCAACAAAGAAGACAAGAACATACAATGGGAAAAAAGACAGTCTCAACATAGTGTTGAGAAAACTAGAAATCTACATCCAAAAGAATGATGGCCTGGGTGGCTCAGTCAGTTAAGCGTCCAATTTCAGCTCAGGTAATGATCTCACAGGTCATGGGTTCGAGCCCCGCATTAGGTTTTCTGCTGACAGCTCAGAGCCTGGAACCTGCTTCAGATTCTGGGTCTCTGTCTGTCTGTCTCTCCCCCATTCGCACTCTCAAAAGTAAATAGTAAACATTGTTTTAAAATGGTTTAAACAGCAAACATTCCCAAAATAAACTTAGATTGTATTGCAGTTTCACTTAACAGTATATAAAATGCTGTGCTGTGACAGGTATCAACTATCCATTAGATACTGAATCAATTTTTCTTAAGCACTACTAACTGCTTGCTTTTCTTGAAGCTAGATCATTCTGAATATTTCCTGTTAGACCTATGAGTGCAAACATATGGTATCTGTCCTTCTCTGCTATAAGTCTAATTACATGAAATAGAAGTTGGGGTTTTGATTTTTTACTTTGCTTTTCAGTTTGGAGTGTAATTGTAACTACTGTAGTGTAAATGATGGAAAATAATTGCATATGTTAAAAAAATAATTACTTAAAAAAAGTAAAAACTTAAAAAAAATAAAATAAAATAAAACAAATAAACTTTAAAAAATAAATAAAATGTTTTAAACAAAAGAATAAAATTGAACAACTTTTTAAAATAAAATTTTAAATATTTATTTATACTTTTGAGAGAATGTGAGAGATAGAGCATGAGCGGGGAGGGGCTCCAGGTTCTGAGCTGTCAGCACAGAGTCCGCTGCATAGCTCAAACTCACAAACCTGATCATGACCTGAGCTGAAGTCAGATACTTAACCGACTAAGTCACCTCGGCTTCCTGAAATCAAACCACTTTCTCATACCATACACACAAACTCAAAATGGACTAAGGATCTCAATATAAGACCTGAAACTATAAAATTCCTAGAAGACAGCACAAGCAATAATTTGTCTTGACATTAGCCAAAACATTTATCTAAATATGTCTCCTGAGGCAAGGAAAATAACAGCAAAAATAAACTATTGGGACTACATGAAAACAAAATTCTCTGCACACCAAAGGAAATAGTCAACAAAACTAAAAGACACTAAAAGGGAGAAGATATTTGCAAATGACGTATCCGATAAAGGGTACATATCCAAAATATATAAAGAACTTATATAACTCAACACCCAAAATACAAGTAATCCAACTAAAAACTAGGCAGAAGACATAAACAGACATTTTTCCAAAGAAGACGAATCAAGAAGATGGCCAATAGGCATATGAAAAAGATGCTCAACATCATTCATCATCAGGGAATTAGAAATTAAAACCATAAGGAGATAATTGCTCATACCCATCAAAATGGCTAAAGACATAACACAAGAAACAAGTGTTGGCAGGGATGTGAAGAAAAAGGAACTCTCATGCACTCTTGTTGAGAATACAACCAGTCCAGCCACTCTGGAAGACAGTATGGAGGTTCCTTAAAATATTAAAAATAGAATTACCTTATAATGCAATTACTGGATATTTATATAAGACCATCCTGAGGTCAAGCTGACCCTGATGAAAAATTACCAACCATTGCTTCACTCTCCAGCCCTTCTGCTTGAACAATCAAGGGTTGGGAAATTGAGCTCTGGAATCCTAAGATGTAACCCATAAATTATAACTTAAAGGTTAACTTGTTTTCTAAGATACTGTTGCTAGATCCCACCCGTTAACTGCAAAGTACTTGCTTCTGTGCACCTGCCTCACCTCCACTTCAGACCTGTGATTGGTCACTTCAAATTTCTCCTAAGGCAAAGAGCTCTAAAATTGATAGGTCTCTACCGAATCTTATTGTGTGTCGAAATTTGATTGACCACTATAGAATGCTATAAACTATGATTGGTTAACTAAATGATGACTTATTTTTTTTCTCGCCAAAGCCCTTATTTTTTTTAATAGTTTATTGTCAAATTGGTTTCCATACAACACCCAGTGCTCTTCCCCACAAGTGCCCTCCTCCATCACCACCACCTTTTCCCCCCTTCCCTTTCCCCTTCAACCCTCAGTTCATTTTCAGTATTCAGTAGTCTCTCAAGTTTTGTGTCTCTCTCTCTCCCCAACTCTCTTTCCCTCTTCCCCTCCCCATGGTCCTCCATTAGGTTTCTCCTGTTTTCCTGTTAGACCTATGAGTGCAAACATATGGTATCTGACCTTCTCTGCCTGACTTATTTCACTTAGCATGACACTCTCAAGGTCCATCCACTTTCCTACAAATGGCCATATTTCATTCTTTCTCATTGCCATGTAATACTTCATTGTATATATACACCACATCTTCTTGATCCACTCATCAGGTGATGGACATTTAGGCTCTTTCCATGTTTTGGCTATTGTTGACATTGCTGCTATGAACATTGGGGTACATGTGCTCTTATGCATCAGCACTTCTGTGTCCCTTGGGTAAATCCCTAGCAGTGCTATTGTGGGTCATAAGGGAGTTCTATGGATAGTTTTTTGAGGAACCTCCACACTGTTTTCCAGAGTGGCTGCACCAGTTTACATTCCCACCAACAGTGTAGGAGGGTGCCCGTCTCTCCACACCCTTGCTGGCATCTTCAGCCTCTTGATTTGTTCATTTTAGCCACTCTGACTGGTGTGAGGTGGTATCTCAGTGTGGTTTTGATTTGTGTTTCCCTGATGATGAGTGGTGTTGAGCATTGTTTCATGTGCCTGTAGGCCATCTGGATGTCCTCTTTGGAGAAGTGTCTATTCATGTCTTCTGCCCATTTCTTCACTGGGTTATTTGTTTTGTGGGTGTGAAGTTTGGTGAGTTCCTTGTATATTTTAGATACTAGCCCTTTACTTGTCCTCAATGGGGAAAAACTGAGAGCTTTCCCCCTGAGATCAGGAATATGACAGAAATGTCCACTCTCAACACTGCTGTTTAACATAGTGCTGGAAGTCCTACCATCGGCAATCAGACAACAAAAGGAAATAAAAGGCATCAGAATTGGCAAAGAAGTCAAACTTTCCCTTTTCACAGATGACATGATACTCTACATGGAAAACCCGACAGACTCCACCAGAAGCCTTCTAGAACTGATCAATGAATTCAGTAAAGTTGCAGGGTACAAAAATCAATGTACAGAAATCAGTTGCATTCCTATACACCAATAATGAAGTAGCAGAAAGAGAAATCCAGAAACTGATCCCATTCACGACCGCACGAAAAACCATAAAATACCTAGGCGTAAACCTAACCAAGGATGTAATAGACCTATATGATGAAAACTATAGAAAACTTATGAAAGAGATTGAAGAAGACACCAAGAAATGGAAAAACATTCCCTGTTCATGGATCAGAAGAATAAACATTGTGAAAATGTCATTACTACCCAAAGCAACTTACACATTCAATGCAATCCCCATCAAAATTGCACCAACATTCTTCTCAAAGCTAGAACAAACTATCCTAAAATTCGTACGGAACCACAAAAGACCCTGAATAGCCAAAGTCATATTGAGGAAGAAAACCAAAACAGGAGGCATCACAATCCCAGACTTTAGCCTCTACAACAAAGCTGTCATCATCAAGACAGTATGGTATCGGCACAAAAACAGACTCATAGACCAATGGAATAGAATAGAGAATTGCCAAAGCCCTTAAAAACCCTGAGCTCCTGCTCAGTGGGGCGCTCTCCTAAGGACTTGCCACCACCCAGGAGGAGCCATTCGGCCAAACTAAAATAAACCCATACACCATCTCCATTTGTGTCCATGGGTTTCACTCTTGGTGACTCACTTCAGGAGGGAAAGGTTTAACAATTTACCCAAAGATTATGAAAATATTAACTTGAAAACATAGAGCTCAGAGTCTTGAGCCTGCTTCAGATTCTGTGTCTACCTCTCTCTTTGCCCCTCCCACTCGTTCTCTCTCTCTCTCTCTCACTGTTTCTCTCTTCCTCTCCCTCTCTCTCTCAAAAAGAAACAAAACATTTAAGAAATAAATTGGACGTGGGTGGCAAGATGACAGAGAAGTAAGGAGCCCCATTATCTCTGCCCGCCCACAATTATCAAACTGAGAAGAATTAAAAGCCACAGCTTTCTGATCTCCAAAAATGGAGGTGTGCCCACAGACACCTTATTGACAACAGCCTCATGGATGCCTGAGTGAGTGCGAACTGGGACCAGAGACTTTGGGGGAGTGAGCGCTGGCCCAAAGCGGAGCCAGAAGACAAAGCGCCCAGAGGTTTGGCGCTGGGCCCACAAAGAGCCGTGTGTCCACAGGTGCACAGAACCAGGAACAGCGGAGCGCGGGATGGCCATGTGTCCAGAGCCATACAGATCTGCAGAACCGAGTGGCAGGACTGTAGTGCAGGGTGGCAGAGACACCAGGGGAAGAGAAGTAGAGACTGAATCACTCATAGCATAATCTCTGGGGAGGGGAGAATTCACCTGGGACTGACTGAGAGCCGCTGGGCACAGGGAGAGAAATCTGTCCCCCTCAGCGGGCTTGTTCTCCCTTGGGCCCAGCAGCTCACCGACTTCAGGAGGAGCCAGGATAAAAACTGGCTCCACAATCCCCCTACTCAATCCCGGCCAGAAAGCCACCTGCATGCCTGAGATTTTAACTGTGGTGGCAGTCTCAAAGTGCGTGGGCTAGGACTTAGAAACCTGGCAGAGCATAGAAAACTAAAACAATTTGACCTGCCCGTGGCACAAGGAGGTTGGACTAAAGAGAGTGGCTGGCAGTGCATGGTCTGAGGGGTGCTTAGAGAGCTGCCATTCTTCTTCTCCCTGCATCCACTAAGGCAGGGCCTCAGAGGGCAGCCTGAGACCCAAACGACCTACACCAAGCCACGCTCATAGACAGCGCTGGAGAGCTGCTGTGTTTTTGCTTATTATTTTTGTTATTTCTTTGTTTGCTTTTTATTTTTACTTTTTAACTTTTTCACCTTGTTTTCTCCTTTCTACTTTCCTATTTCCTTTTCTCCCTTTTCCCCTGGAGTCTGGGAAAGACCAACATTTAGGCACTGCTGTGCTTAGATCAACTCTTACCATCCAGATAGTTTTTTCTTGATCTTATCCTTATCTCCCCCCTCCGCAGGTTTTATGCACTCAGACAGTCCTTTATCTCTGGCTGTCGCTGTCCCTGTCCCCCGACTGTTTTTTTTTCCCTTCCACTCCTCTCTTTTCTTAACTGTTCCTCTTTTTCTTTCCCCTCTTGGTTTGCTTCTTTACTTGTTCTGTCAGTGCATTTGCGTGCTAGTGTTCCCTGTGTGTTTGTCTGTCCTTTTCAGGGCTACCTCAAGAAACAACCCAAAGCACACATAGTGGAAAGTCCCAAATATCGTTGAGTAGGGAAATAAATTAATCAGAGATATAACAAGACAAACCGAGAGACACCATTAAAAGAATATCTCCTGAAACAACAGACCCTAGACAGTCAAAGAGCCTCCATTAATAGAGAAATAGTAATTGGCCCACAGTGCAGAACCAACTTTTAAAACTGACGAGAGACAGAAAGCTAGCCAAAGTGATGAAACGAAAGAGCTCTCCTCTAAAGAAACTCCAGGAAGAAATCGTAGCTACAGAACTGCTCAAAACAGACACAAGCAACATAACTGAACAAGAATTTAGAACAATTGTCATAAAACTAATTGCTGGGCTTGAAAAAAGTATAGAAGCCATCAGAGAAGATATTGATACAAAACTAGGAACCTTCAAAACAGCTGGGATTAGTAAAAAAAAAAAAAAAAAAAGCTATACATGAGGTGAATAATAAAGTGGAGGCTACCACTGCACAGATTGAAGAAGCAAAGAAGAGAATAGGTGAATTAGAAGACACAGTTATAGGAAAAGAGCATCAGAGAAGATATTGATACAAAACTAGGAACCTTCAAAACAGCTGGGACTAGTAAAAAAAAAAAAAAGGCTATACATGAGGTGAATAATAAAGTGGAGGCTACCACTGCACGGATTGAAGAAGCAAAGAAGAAAATAGGTGAATTAGAAAAGACACAGTTATAGCAAAAGAGGAAGATGAGAAAAAGAGAGAAATTGATTAGGAGCACAAAAGGAGAGTTAGAGACCTGAGTGATACAATCAAAAGGAACAATGTCTGTATCAGAAGAGTTCCTGAAGAGGAAGAAAGAGAGAGAGGTCCTGAAGGGGTGCTGGCCCAAATTATACACGAAAATCCCCCATATCTGGGGAAAGAGAAAGACACTGAAAGTCAAGAGACATACCGAACTCCCCTAAGACATAATGTGAACCAACTTTCAGCACGACATATGATAGTGACACTGGCAAAATATAAAGTTAAAGAGAGAATTCTGAAAGCAGCTAGGGATAAAAGGGCCCTAACATACAAACGGAAACCTATCAGAGTGGTTACAGACCTATCTACTGAAACTTGGCAGGCCAGAAAAGAATGGCAGGAAATCTTCAATGTGATGAACAGGAAAAATATGAAACCAAGAATTCTTTATCCAGCGAGCCCATCATTCAAAATGGAAGGAGATCAAGAAGATGTGGTATAATAAACAATGGAGTACTACATGGCAATGAGAAAGAATGAAATATGGCCATTTGTAGCAAAGTGGATGGACCTCGAGGGTGTCATGCTAAGCGAAATAAGTCAGGCAGAGAAGGTCAGATACCATATGTTTGCACTCATAGGTCTAACGGGAGAACAAGAGAAACCTAATGGAGGACCATGGGGAGGGGAAGAGGGAAAGAGAGTTGGGGAGAGAGAGAGATGCAAACCTGAGAGACTATTGAATGCTGAAAACGAACTGAGGGTTGAAGGGGAAGAGGAAGGGGGGAAAAGAGGTGGTGATGGAGGAGGACACTTGTGGGGAAGAGCACTGGGTGTTGTATGGAAAACAATTTGACAATAAACTGTTTTTTAAAAATTAAAAACATAATAAAAAATAAATCAAAGTCTGTAACAAGAGATGAAGAATGACATTATATCATAATTAAGGGACCTATCCATCAAGAATATCTAACAATTGTAAATATTTATGCCCCAACTCATAAGTACCCAAATATATAAATTGATTAATAACCAAAATAAAGAAACTAATTGATAATAATACCATAATAGTAAGGGACCTTAACACCCATTTATAGCAATGGATGGATCATCTAAGCAGAAAATCAACGAGGAAACAATGGTTTTGAGTTACACACTGGATGGACTTAACAGATATATTCAGAACATTTCATCCTAAAGCAGAAGAATACAATTCTTCTGGAGTAGAAGCACATCTATTCTCCAGAATAAATTACACAAGTCACAAATTAAGCTTCAACAAGTACAAAAAAGAATGAGATCATACCATGCATATTTTCCAATTACAGTGCTATGAAGCTTGAAGTCAACCACAAGAAAAATTTGGAAAGACCACAAATACACGGAGATTAAAATCATCCTAGTAAAGAATGAATGGATTAACCAGGAAATTAAGGATTAAAAAATACATGGAAGCAAATGAAAATGAAACCACGACATTCCAAAACGTTTGGGAGGCAGCAAAGGTGGTCATAAGAGAAAAGTATATTTAAATTCAGGCCTATCTCAAGAAGGAATAAAACTCTAAAATATACAACCTAATCTTACAGCTAAAGAAGTTAGAGAAGGAACAGCAAATAAAGCCTAAAGCCAGCAGAAGTAGGGAAATAATAAAGATTACAGCAGTAATAAATGATACAGAAACAAACAAACAAAAACCAGTTGAACAGATCAATGAAACTAAATGCTGGTTCTTTCAACCCCACAAATGCCCTTCTCCATGTCGCCAAACTTATCACAGAGAGAGAGAGAGAGACAGACACAGAGGGAGGGAGGGAGGGAGGGAGGGAGGGAGAGAGGGAGGGAGGGAGAGAGAGAGAGAGAGAGAGAGAGAGAGAGAGAGAGAGAGACCCAAATAGATAAAATCATGAGTAAAAGAGATCACAATGAACAACACAAAAATATAAACAGTTATAAGAGAATACTAAGGAAAATCATACTTCAACAAAATGGGCAATCTGCAGGAAATGGACAAATTCATATAAACTCAAAGCTACCAAAACTGAAATAGGGAAAAATAGAAAATTTAAACAGACCCATAATCATCAAAGAAATTGAGTCAGTAATCAAAAATCTCCCAAAAAACAAGTGTACTGAGTCAGACGGCTTCCGAGGGGAATTCTACCAGTCATTTTTTAATGTTTATTTATTTATTTTGAGAGAAAGAGAGAATATGTGTGCAGGGGAGGGGCAGAGAAAGAGAAGAAGAGACAAAATCTCAGCAGGCTCCATGCTGTCAGCACAGAGCCCATCTCAGGATCCGATGCCATGAACTGTGATATTATGACCTGAGCTAAATCGAGAGTCAGATAGATGCTCCACTGACTGAGCCACCCAGATGCCCCTCTACCGGACTTTTAAGGTAGAGTTAATATCTATTCTTCTCAAACTATTTTAAAAAATAGAAATGGAAGGAAAACTTTCACACTCATTCTACAAAGCCAGAATTACCTGGACTCCAAAACCATATAAAGACTCAAACTGAAAAGAAGAATTATAGACCTATATCCCTGATGAAAAAGGATGCAAATCTTTTCAACAAGATACTAACAAATCAAATTCAACCATACATTAAATGAATTATTCACAATGATTAAGTGGGATTTATTCCTGGGCTGAAGGGCTGGTTCAATATTTGCATGTCAACCAATGTAATACACCACATTAATAAAAAAAAAAGGGTAAAAATCATAGTATCCTGTCAATAGATGCAGAAATAGCATTTGACAACATACAGCATCCGTTCTTGATTTTAAAAAAAACCTTCAACAAAGAAAGGATAGATGGAACATACCTCAATATCATAAAGCCATATATAAAAGACCCACAGCTAATATCTACAATGAGAAAAAAACTGAGAGCCTTTCCCCTAAGGTCAGGAACAAGACAAGTATGTCTATTCTCACCATTACTGTTTAGCACAGTACTGGAAGTCTTAGCTCAGCAATCGGACAACAAAAAGAAATAAAAGGTATCCAAATCACCAAGGAAGAAGTCAAACTTTGACTATTCACAAGCGACATGATACCCTCTGTAGAAAACCCAAAAGACTCCACCAAAAAAATTGCTAGAACTAATACATGAATTCAGCAAAATTGCAGGATATAAAATCAACTTGCAGAAATCTGTTGTGTTTCTACATGCCATTAATGAAGGATCAGAAAAAGAAATCAAGGAATCAATCCCATGTATAATTGCACCAAAAAAATAAATTACCTAGGAACAAACCTAACTAAGAAGTAAAAGAGCTGTACTCTGAAAACTATAGAACACTTATGAAATAAATTGAAGAGGACACAAAGAAATGGAAAAACAATTAATGCTCATGGATTGGAAGACCACACTGTTAAAATGTCTGTATTACCCAAAGCAATCTACACATTTAATACAATCCCTACCAAAATACCATCAGAATTCTTTACAGATCTAGATCAAACAATCCTTAAATTTGTATGGAACCAGAAAAGACCCCAAATATCCAAAGCAATCCTAAAAAAGAAAAAACTGGAGGCATCATGACTCCGAATTTCAACCCATATTACAAAGCCGTAGTTATCAAAATAGTATGGTACTGGCACAAAAACAGACACATAGATCAATGGAATGGAAAAAAAATTCAAAAAGGAACCCACAACTATTTGGTCAACTAATCTTTGACAAAGCAGGAAAGACCAGTCAATGGAAAAAAGACAGTATCTTCAACACATGGTGTTGGGATAACTGGACAGCAACATGGAAAAGAATGAAACTAGACTACTTTCTTACACAATACACAAAAATAAATTCAAAATGTATGAAAGACATAAACATGAGACAGGAAGCCATCAAAATCCTACAGGAGAATACAGGCAGCAACCTCTGAACTCAGCTGCAGCAACTTCTTACTGGACCTATCACCAAAGGCAAGGGAAACAAAAGCAAATGTAAACTATTGGGACTTCATCAAGATAAGAAGCTTCTACACAGCAAAGGAAACAATCAACGAAACTAAAAGACACCTACAGAATGAGTGAAATTATTTGCAAATGATAAGTCTGATAAAGGGTTAGTATCCAAAATTTATAAGGAACTTATCAAACTCAAAACTCAAAAAACAAATAATTCAGTGAAAAAATTGGCAAAAGACATGAATAGACACTTTTCCAAAGAAGACATCCAGATGTCTAACAGACACATTAAAAGATGTTCAACATCACTCACCATCAGGGAAATACAAATCAAAACCACAACATGATACCACTTCACAAGAATGTCTAAAAATTAACACCACAAGAAATAAGTGTTGGTAAGGATGTGGAGAAAGGGGAACCTTTTGCACTGCTAGTGTGAATGCAAAGTGGTTCAGCCATACTGGAGAAAAGTATGGAGGCTCCTCAGGAAACAAAAAAATAGAACTACCCTACAATTCAGCAATTGCACTATTAGGTATTTTCCCACAGGACACAAATATACAGATTTGAAGGGGTCCATGCACTTCAATGTTTCTAGCAGTACTATCAACAATAGCCAAACTATGGAACCCAAATGTCTACCAAATGATGAATGGATCATTATTCAAAAAGAATAAAATCTTGCCATTTGCAATGATGTGGATGAAGCTAGAATGTGTTACGCTAAGCAAAATAAGTCAGAGAAAGAAAAATACCATACGATTTCACTCATATGTGGAATTTAAGAAACAAAACAGATAAACATATGGGAAGGGGGAGAAGAGAAGAGAGGAAACAAACCACAAGAAACTCCTAATGATAGAAAACAAACTATGGGTTGACAGAGGGAAGTGGTTAGATGTGCTAGATGGGTGATGGGTATTTAGGGCATTTGTTGTGATGATCACATTATGTTGTATATTAAGTTATGAATCACTAAAAACTACTCATGGAACCAATACTGTACTATATGTTAACTAAAATTTAAATTAAAAAAATAAAAATAGTTGACAGGAAATGTGGAGGAAAAGGAGAATACTGTGTAAATAAAACACCATCAACTCTCTGTGGATTTAGTTATCACTAATGTCTTTGTTTTGTATCCTCTTTTGTTACAAGTTTCCTATACAACGTGTGCACTTTTAAAGTCATCATTGCTGAAAATACAAATTCAAGCCAGAACTGACTGAAATTTGCAACAAGTTTTTCCCACTGAAATATCATGAATGGTGATTAGATGTCTAAGCAAGCACACGATATTCTATCCAATCCATAATGTACCTGCTCACAGTATCAATGTATTCTAGGATCTAATTACAGCAACACATGGACACTCTTGTATGCAATTAACTTGTAAACCTCCCACACTTGGATATGTGAATTTAGATCTTTGAGTGCATCATTCCACAGACATGGGTTCTCCCACTTTTAGAGTCAGGGCTTTCCTCTAAGCCTCTCAGAGGATAAAGTGACTCACTTAGATACATGCCTTGAATTCTGTGTGTGCATATGTAAGTATGGCTGGTGGGGGGCGTGGGGGGGGAGACAGGAAACTCTGAGAGGCAAGAATTGAAAATAGGGCAGAGCGGTGTCGCAGAGGCCTTACTGACCAAACTATAAAGGAGTTTTACACTGTGGGTAGGGGAAACATCAAAGGTGCTTCAACAAGGTGTGAGATATTTAAGATGAAAACTCTTCCAGGAGTATGAAGGAACAGGCAATGAACTGTGCTAAAAGAACTGCTTCTTTGTTGAAGATGAAGGAAAATTGAAGCCAAACCCCCAAGGGCAACTTCTACTTCTCTGCACTTAGCTCCAGAATGACCCTGCTATGCCGCCCCCTTGGCCAAGAATATCCTTAGGCCTGGCAAGTGTCCCATGAGAAGCAGAAGTCTTCAATGAAGCTGTTGTGACTCAGAACCTCTGACTGAAAGAAGAGCAGGAAAGATCACTGAGGAGGCCAGGGTGGCCTTGGAAAGAGAGTGATTCCACAGCCTCTTCGCTAAGGTCCATCCACCAACCAATCTCCTTCCTTTCTTCCTTCCTTCCTTCCTTCCTTCCTTCTTTCTTTCCTTCCTCCCCTTCCCCTTCCCTTCCCTTTCCTTTCCTTTTGGGGGGGGGGGGCAGGGGGAGGATCTTTCCCCAAAGCTCACAATTGACAATAATGTATCAGAAGGCAAAAAAAATTAACTTCTGCTACACTGACACCTTATCTTGGGTTTTGTTTGATAGAATTTCCCTTAAGCATAAGATACATACTTTCAACAGGTTGGTGAGTGATTGTTCACTACTGATTCCACCTCTGGCTACCTCTAAGAGATTTAGACCCAATAAAAGATATTACTTCCTCCACAACTGGAGAGGATAAAGACAGAAATGAAAGCACAAGGGTCTCCAGAGAAGATAGGGAGTGAGCAAGGGAATAGCTAGCACAGACCTGTCTCCTGGCACTGCTCTCCTAATTGAGACTGTAAATGAATCCTCAAGGAGCAAAAGACAAACTCTGCTTATAATTCTTGAATCCTACAGCACATGCATTCATCGATCTTCATTCCAACCTATTTTTACACCTTCTCTCCAGCTGGTTACCACTAAGGCAACTACTTCTACTCTCAGAAAAGCCTACAAGAAACTGAGAAGTTTCAGTTGGGATTCCCTTGCCTGCTTCAGAAAAGAAGGTAATGTAGTGCTTAGAGAGGGAAAAATATTAAAATACAGCTGGAGAATCTATATCTCTGAAAAAAAAACTTCCCCGCTAATTCTACTAGAGTCTTGCATAAAACATTTCATATTTATTTTATGACAGATGTCAACAAGTTGCTTCCACCTTGACATTTCATTATCTCATTCAACAGTCTTTATCCCAGGGGAAGGCATTATCACCTCCATTTGACATCTGGGGAAACGAAGAGGTATGAAATAACTGGCTCATAGAATTTCCCACAACAATGCAGTATCAGTGCTGGAATTCAAATCCTGGGCTCTCATGTTCAAATCTAGTACTACTTCTGTTATCACACAGTTACCAACCCCTTATCAGCAATGGATAAGTAGCCTTACTTTCAAGGGCTTTCAAGAAAGTTTATACAATGGGATAGAGAGCTATATATTACTAACTGATTGCCAGGCATTTTACAAATATTATTCATTTAACCCTCAAAACACCCTCTGTAGTCCATACCCTCACTCTCTCTGCCTTACAGAAAAGAAAACCAGATCATAGAGAGGTTAATAACTTGTCCAGCATTCACAGGTGGATTGTGTTGGAGGCAGGATTTGAACCCAAATGTGATCCTCCATGGATCAGCCTCTCCTGGGCATGAGGCAGAGGACTGTGTTCACAGAGGAATTGTCTGGACTGTCTGCTGAAAGAATTTAACTAGTGAAGATACCAAGATTTTCACTATGTTTCTGGGATCAGTCTTAGGGAAAAGGAAAGTATCAGTGAAAAATAACCAGATTGTTAAATTAGCATCCAGAAGTCAGAAGCAGAGACATATCCAAACTGTGGATACTCATTTCACAAGTTAAAAAGTGAAGCTTCTGTGCTTTATTAATCCTCTGCCCAAGCATCCTGAGGGCACAGATACAGTCTGAGACCCTTGTGTTCACGTTCCCACAGTGTCGGCCACACGACCCTCTCAGGCCCATTCAGGAGGACTCGGTCAGCTTAGACTGACAATTAACACAGCAGCTGCCTTCTGCACTTAGGAACTAACTGAAAAACAGTCAGTAACAAGAAAACTTAGCTGAAATACCTTTACCTACACTTAATTTCATTAGTTTTAGCATAAAATATTTTTATGTACTTCCTGTTTTCCAGGAAAGTTTTGTCAGGCTTTTACCTGGAAAACTATCCTTCAAGAAAGCTGTCCTATATATCTTCATATATAATTAACACAATATCCAGCAAGGGTTTTCATTTCAGGATAATATTATCACTTCAAGTCTAACTATCCTGTGCAGTGTGGGTATTCCTAGAATAACTGACAAACATCTCAGAAATAAACAGGATTCAGAATTATGTAGTACAGCTCCCATTCTACATTCAAGAAACTAAGAGATGTTAAATAACTATGCTAGATCCATAAAGTAAGATAATTGGGGATTTTTTTTTTATTCAACAGAATTTAGGCCCTTGCCTTTCTACTTTTCCACTCTGCCACTCACCCTTTAGCAGTTAAAGAGATAATCACTTAAAATAGAACAGCTTCAATTACCAAGGACATTCAATCTCTCATAATCCCCTTTCAAATGAATTCCCTAATCTATACCATAATTCTAGTAACTCAAGATAATACATAGGATTTATTAAATAGTACATTCCTACAAATTTAACTCACATTATTTTTTAGGTTCCTTTGGTGTAAAAATCATTTTCAAATGATATCATTTTAAGCCTTGGAATATATTTCTCCCAAAATATCATTGTTGTTGTTGTTGTTTTTAAGAGAAGGGAGGGGCAGAGAGAGGAGAGAGAGAGAATCCTACAAAGACTCATGCTGCTGGCACAGAGCCTGACTCAAGGCTCAAAATGACAAAACCATGAGATCATGATCTGAGCTGAAATCAAGTCTGACACTTAACCAACTGAGCCACCCACGTGCCCCCAACATATTTCCTTTTATAGATATTTTTTAAAGTTTTTATACTCCTCATTACAATTCATACATTTTCCAAAGTATTCTATTATGTACATATTTTATAATTATAAAAATGCTTGTTGAAAAAAAAGAGCAGTTATACAACAGTTTATTGAGCACATACTACATGCCACAACTATAATCAAACAATGGATTCAACAGACCAGTTCCCTGACTTCATTCAACTGGTAGACACAACAAATAAGTAAAGAAAGAAAATAATTTTAGATCTTGATAAGGACCTAAAAGAAAATAAATAGCACTTTAGGAACAAAAGAATGGCAGACAAACTAACACAGGGTGTGCAAAAGAAGAGAATATTAGTGCTGGAAACTGAAGAATGGGTTCCAGATGAGATTTCCAAACAAACAAACAAAAAAAAACCCTAGAGCAAAAGCACCTGGTCAAAGACAGGAAGGCCCATGTAACTGAAGAAGAGGGAAGAAGGAAAGACAGAGGAGGAAAATAAGAGGAAGGGAAAACACTGGTGAAGTAGATGAAGGCCAAATCATTCAGGGGCTCATGCACTGGATTTTATTCTACATTGGGGAAGGTACTGGATGTTTTTACACAAAGAAATGATATGACCTTATTTACATTATTAAAAGGTCAATATGGCTATTGTGGAGAGAATGGGTTCTCAGGAAGCAAAGGCAGGAAGAAGAGAGATAATTCAGGAGGACTTTGTGGTAATCCAGAGAAATAATAATGGTAGTTTGAACAAGGAAGTGCAGAGGAAGGAGAGAGTATTCATCAAGATAAATTTTAGAAATAGAGCAAATAGACATTGTAACTGAGTTGTATATGAAGGATTAAGAGAAAGGGGGATGTGATACTAAAACATACAGAAAAAAGAGAAAGTCCTCAAAGATTTACTCAAACTATCCACATTTCCAGTAATAAGATGTTCAAATAGATGACCAAGTATAAATTGAGATTTGAGGGAAATCAGTAAAACGATCCAAACCAAAATACACAATCACTATTAAGCAACAAATTCCTTGAATTGATCCAGGTATTCTGTCTGTAAATTAATATTTACAAGCTTCACAGAATTTTTCTTTTAACTTCTGAGACAGGATAACCTGAGTTCATTGGTTAAATCAAATCCTGCCTTCTGCCATTTGTGAGTAAACAGTGTACCAAATGACTTCAATATTAGTTTTAACACATTCTATAGAGACAGGCAAATTAGGGCAAAAATTGTTCTTCGACAAAGGCAAGAAGTCCTGAATATTTTTACTCTAAATGAGAGTTGCTTTACAAATATGAATTTTTTAAATAAAACCTGCTTTCAGCATCCCTTTATGATAAATAAATATATAATTACTTGGAACCTAGCGTGAGCTCCCAGGCAGACAAATTTAAAGCTCAGCAAATGCATACAGAAGATGGAGCTCATAATATAGTCATCTTTCCCCATCCCTTCCCACCCTAGCTGAAGCCAGAAAAGCCCTGTGGCAATAGATATTGAGATAGAGATGGTTAGGATCCTAAAAGTTCTTATGGGACACATGAGTGCCCCTTGCCATAGGAATCAAGTAAATGTCCTAAAGAAACTTGTCCAGAAAAGTGGTGTGTGGTCCCAGCACACCACTGCATCCATACCCCAGAGAATAGACCTTTTCCAATATGGTTAGATTATTGATGTTAATTTTATTTTTAGGATATCAATCCAAATGGCCATAGGTGTTCTTTTTTCAGGTGTTTTCTTCAGCACACTTGATTTACTCATAAAATTGGTAGACAATGGCATTTAAGAGAGTTCATCAACAGGTTAGGTTGAAATATAGCCAAATGTCAATGACTTTTAACTGACACCCAAAGTCCCATATTTTTCTTGCTCCAGAATCACATGACCCAACAAGGCACCTGACTATAAGCAGCTGCATTAGGTGACCACTCATGGAGGTCATAAAGGTAATGCACTTATTCATTCATTTAAAAAAATATTACAAAAACCCTCTACCCCAGGTCATCTCCATGACACTGCTGTTAGAAATAACCTCAGCCTACTCTTAAAAAGTCATTTGTGAAAAAGAGCGCTAACCCAGTATATTTAGCTTAAGAGGAGAGAAAAAGAGAATTATACAGAATAATGTCAGTCTACATTGCATTCTCCTATCTGGGATAAGCTAAATGAGATAAGGACTTTAATCTTTTTTGTTCACTGCTATATCCCCAGTATCTAGCAAAAATACCTAGCAAACAGTAAACACTGAAAAAATATTGACTTAATAATTCATAAATAAACAAATCTCAGTTTCTTCTTTGGACAAAGAAAATAAAGTCCCTCTGATATTCCAGGAACATGCAGTAATTATGGGTTCTTTCACAGCTCCCAGACACATGAATATCTCCAACACTCCCAACACCTCCAGCACCATCACTGGCTTCATCCTCCTGGGCTTCCCTTGCTCCAGGGAGGGGCAGATCCTCCTCTTTGTGCTCTTCTCTGTTGTCTACCTCCTGACCCTCATGGGCAATGGGTCTATCATCTGTGCTGTGCGCTGGGATCAGAGACTCCAC
>PJEM01014866.1:0-32809 GCA_004023845.1 Helogale parvula | reverse complement strand
GTTAAACCTCCGACTTCGGCTCAGGTCAGATCTCGCGTTCGTGGGTTCGAGCCCCGCGTCGGGCTCTGTGCTGACAGCTAGCTCAGAGCCTGGAGCCTGCTTCCGGTTCTGTGTCTCCTCCTCTCTCTGCCCCTCCCCCTCTCATGCTCTGTCTCTCTCTGTATCAAAAATAAATAAAACATTAAAAATTAAAAAAAAATAATAAGTAAACATTAAAATATTTAAAAAAGAAAAGAAAATGTCTCCTCCTTAACACCAGTGACAGAATTGTCCCAGAAGGACATAAATTTGGCTTCCCAAGTCTTGTCTGTGGGCAGAGGACCCCTACAAATCCCAGATAATTACAACACCTCCCTCTGCTGGCCTCCGTCTGAGATTACAGTCAAAGGGTCTATTTCATTCCCCGCCCTCCCTCCAAAGCCGTGCACCCAACTGCCTCCCGCACACACGCCGCAGCTTCTGGTTCCAGTTGTCTTGGGGGAGACTGGCTCTCACCCGCTGTCCGCGTCTCTCAGAGCCACAATCTCAGAGTCCACTGGCCATGGCAGTGGGCGTGTGGCCGAGGGGTGGACACATGACCCAAACAGGACAGTCCTAGGACATTTTATGTGTGTGCTGTGGCAGTCCCCCTTCTCCTGGGGTCGCCCTGGCAGAAAGCTGAGAGCCTGGGTTCTTTGTGGGCTCAGCCCTCCTCCCGCATGAGGAAGCCGCCTGCCCTGGAAGGAACAAGGCCAACAGACAGAGAAACCCGCTGGGGCGGAGCAGGAGCCTCACATGAGTTCCTGGATCCAGAGAGAGCTGACCCGGCGCCTTTATCAAATGCAGGCTTTGCTGTGGGATTTGAAACTTAAGTGGGGGACAAGGCCCTCAAGGAGGAAGTTAGGGGTTCCTTGGAGAGTTTCCCCACTTCAGACTTCCTTGTGGTTGTGGCTGAACCCACTAGCCACGTGCGTGCTCCAGGGAGTACCCTCGGTCAGGGAGCACACTACTGGTTAGACTCATTGAATTCGTGTTGGTCACATATTTCTTATGTATGTCCTTTTGTCCACCCCTTAACGAAATACCAAGTTCTCTCGCTCGCTCCTGAGCTCGGAAGAGACTTTCTTTGCTTCCTTTCTGGTCCCTGTGTTTTTCAACTGGGAGGGCCTCAAGTCAAGCCTTAGTTTACCTGGTGATGTGGCTGGGGGCCCTGCGGCAGGAGCACACCTCTCGCCTCCTCATGTCCACACAGCTGCCCACTGCAGTGACGTGGGAACCTCCGGGGGCAGGGTGTCCCACAAAGGGCCAAGGTTTGGTTTTCCTTGCCTTTAGGGCTGGGGTCCGCATTCAGCCAGGCCAAAGGAGAGAGCAAATTTTAAGGCCTGCATCATTTTTGCATTCTAGGGATGGTGGCAAAATTCTTCTGCAGGAAACGAGTTCCTATTTCCTTCCCTTCTTCCTTCCTCCTTCTTTCCTTCCTCCCTCTCTCCCTTCCCTCTTTCCTTCCTCCCTCCCCCCTCTCCTCCCTCCCACCCTCCCTTCTTTCCTCCCTTCCTCCCTTCTCTTTCTCTCTGAGTAATCTCTGAAGAATTTGGAACCAGGATTGTTGGGGCCAGACACACTAGGGCAGGACTAAAATGGAAACCCCCATTGGTAGGCCCAGTAGCAAGTTTTGGAATGTAGAAATATGATGTATCTTTTTGGTTTTGTTTTTTAATACTCAGAAACCTAATTTTTTCTAACAGATCAAAAAAGCTGTCATGCTGGCATCCGGGGAGGATACGGCACCTCCACGTAGCCACTGGGAGCTCAAACTTTGTCTTTCTGCTCAGCCCTCTTTAGCAAGTGTGTTTTGGTCTCAGGCTTGTCTCCCTGTGGGCGCACAGTAGCTGCTTCATTTTCCGTATGGTATTTCCAGGCTGGGCAGACAGAAGGGGAAGAGCCGAGAGCAGAAGGTGCCTGTTATTCTCAGATGCATCATCTGACAATCTTGGCTTTTCCTTAACCAGAACTGGCTCTATCTGTGAATGAGACAGGAATTTCTGGTTTTAACTGGCACACTGCTTTCCCATACAAACTCGATGTCCTTTTGTAAGAAGGAATGGAAGAGTAGGTATTAGGAGAGTGATAGCAGTGTCTGCCATGGGATCACACTTGGTCCGTGCTGGAATGTTCCAAGCTACACATCGCCCTTTGAGTCTCCACTTAATGTCTCCCCTCACTATTAGCATTTATTTCCATTCTCTGTTCAGGTCCCAGATACTGATAGATTTTCTGCAGGGGGCTGGATGGCATTACTAATCTGAGTTTCTCATGCAAGGCCGATACACATGCAAGCTATTCACTTGCAGCTCACAGGCATTAGGATGGCTACTGTCAAAAATGCAAAAAATAACAAGTGTTGGTGAAGATGTGGCAAAATCGCAGCCCTCGGACGCCGTTACGGGGAATGTAAAATGGCGCAGTCACTATGGGAGACAGTATGGTGGTTCTTCAAATAAGTAAACATAGAATTACCATATGATCCAGCAATCCCACTTCTGGGTATGCACCCCCAACAACAAAAAGCAGGGTCTCAAAGAGATATGTGCACACCCATGTTCACAGAGATGTGATTCACAATAATGAAAAGGTGGAACCATCAGTAGATGGTTACACAAATACACAAAATTTGGTGTATACATACAATGAAATATTATTCAGCCTTTAAAAAGAAGGACTTTCTGACACACGCTACATCATGGGTGAACCTTGAGGACATTATGCTAAATGAAATAAGTAACTCATAGAAAGGCAAATATTGCATGATTCCACTTATATGAGGTATCTAAAATAGCAAAATTCATGGAGCGCCAGGGTGGCTCAGTTGGTTAAGAGTCTGACTTCAGCTCAGGTCATGATCTCACAGTCCATGAGTTTAAGCTCCGCATTGCGCTCTGTGCCAACCGCTCAGAGCCTGGAGCCTGCTTCGGATTCTGTGTCTCCCTCTCTCTGCCTTTCCCCAACTCATGCTCTGTCTCAAAAATAGATAAACATAAAAATGGCAAAATTTATAGAATCAAAGAGTGGAATTACGGTTGCCAGGGCCTGGTGGGGAGGGTGGGGGAATAAGGAGTTTAATGGTTATAGTTTTGCAAGATGAAAACATTCCCAGGTTGCCTAGTTGGCTCTGTCAGTTAAGCATTGGCCTCTTGATTTCAGCTCAGGTCATCATCTCATGGTTCGTGAGCTTGAGCCCCGTGTAGGACTCTGTACTGACAGTGCAAAGCCTGTCAGTTTTTTTTTTTTTAATTTTTAAATGTTTTTTATTTATTTTTGAGAGACAGAAAGAGACAGAGACAGTGTGAGCAGGGGAGGGTCAGAGAGAGAAGAGAGAAGGAGACACAGAATCTGAAGATAGGCTCCAAGGCCCTGAGCTGTCAGCACAGAGCCCGACGTGGGGCTTGAACCCACAAACCGTGATATCATGACCTGAGCCGAAGTCTGACGCCCAACGGACTGAGCCACCCAGGTGCCCCGGAAGCAAATGGAGTTTAGCAGGGCCAGGAGCCTTCCAAAGGCCAAGGGGAATGGGGAGGAGAGAGGGCCATGGCACCTCGCAGAGTGGGCAGAGTCTGGAGAAGGGGAGAAGGGGTCTGTGTGGTGACAGGAGGGGAGGAGAGTTGGCCAGGAAGCCTGGAGTGCCAGCCCAGAGGAACTAGGCTGGCCTGGAGAGGCAGAGGCCCAGGGTGGGGTGGGAGCCGCTGGGCTGGGAGTGCGTCCTCAGCAGCCATTCAGACCCACTTCTGAGGTGCAGAAAGAAGGCTGCTGTGACTGAGGGGAGGAGGGATGGATGGAAGACATGCTGAAGTGGGGACGAGGGAAGGCACAGGAAGCAGTTGTCACAGGTCTGGCCTCTCTGTCCCGCTCTGGCCTCTCCCGCTCACACTCTCTCTCTCTCAAAATAAATAAATAAACAATAAAAATTCTCTTTTAATTAATAAAAAAAGAAAAATTTCCAGAGATAGATGGTGGTGATGATCATGGAACACTGGGAAGATACTGAACACTATTGAACTGTACACTTAAAAATGGTTCCGATGGTAAATTTCACGTTCTGTAATATTTACTATAATGTATTGATCTGAGAAAATCTCGGCGGTGCTCAGGCTAGCCCCGGCAATTGTTTACCCCTGAGCTTTTGTCCCTGATACTGCAGCCACGTATGGTGTTGGGAGCTATCTGAACTCACCAGTTGAGTGAAAATTCCTGGTGAGGGTATGGCAAGTTTGCACGGTCTCTTGCCCCCAGACAGCTACCAAAATCTACCCTCCTGTAACTTTCATTTCTGCTTGGGCACCAAACCTTGGAGTGCTTTGCTGATTAGTGTCAGGAGCAGCCTGTCCCCTGCCCTGTCCCTGAGGTGTGATTGCACCTAGTCAGGGAAAAGATGAGTAAACTAGATACCTTCTAATGAGACTAAGGCTGGCAACATACAATTTTCTTCCTAGCTGAGCAATTAACTGACTACTTTCTGGGCCTGGATGCCTTTGTAAAAGTCATGACTGCAATAAAATGTATCAATAGTCTATGGGATTGTGAGAGTGGGCATTGCGTCTCTTGGCAATCTTGTTTTTTTTTTTTTTGAAACTTTATCTTAGAGTTATAAACAGCCTAATGACCTTTACTCATAAAAAACTGATCTTTACTAAGCAATGCTGTTTGTCTCTTGGTTAAAGGTTGCTTCCTTAGGGCTATACCAGACATTTTGTAGAAAATACCTGTCCTTCCCATATAATAGCATCAGTGTCTGTAGCTATGTTTTTTTTATGACAATCAATACTACTAGAATTGTAACTTCTGCAGGATCCATGTCCTGGAAAATTGTAAAAATTATCTATGAGAAATCATTTACTGGTCTTTCTGCTCCTTGTATGTTTCACCATAAATAAAGCTAGAGAATCAGACAGAGGAGAGATGTCTGCCTGGTGATCAGAAAGAAACTCCAGGCTCTCTCACTCTCTCTCGTCGACACTGTCCATCCTTCAGGGAACCCTGGACCTGCTAGTGCTGGACTGCGGCACCACAGAATGGCCCAGATGGGGTGAAACTCCAGGAGAAACAAATCCATTTCCCAGGGAGCTTACAACTCTCAGACCCCATGTCAGTGCTCTGATCTGGGACAGGAACGAGTCACCATTCTTTGGTAAGAACTTCCTAGTCAAAACATTGTACCAAACATTTGTCGAAAATAGAGTTCTGTTATGTCACTGGAATGTTTTGGGACCGGCTCCTTGGCAGTGGGCTGCGTAAGCTCTTCTTGGGTGAATGAATTAATTTCCTTAAGGATTTTTGGAAGCATCTGTCTGTCTTTCCAGGCACACTCTCATCTTCAGGGACCCACAACGCCAAGTCTATACCACGGTCACAAGCAAGCGAGGCAGGGGCACGCACGAGTTGTGTATTCCCACAATGTCAGCTTTGTTTAATCATAAGACAAGGTTAGCGTGATTGTAAGGCAGTTTCAGGATTCCAAACTCAATGACATTTCACTACACATTTAACTTGGCTTCTTACAGGTCCCAGAAAGCACAGCCCGAGACAAAGTCACACAGCAGAAGGAGTGAGAAGTTGATGACCCAAGCACACAAAGGGTCTGTGAGCCTGCAGTGGAGGTGAGGCCTGGAGCTGGTCTGGGGTGGTCCAGCTCCACTCTCTGCACACACTCCTTATTTTGTTCAGGCAGCGGCAGGGTGCTATTATGTTCAGAGATCAACGGGGCACAGCTTTCCGTGGGAACCGCCTTTCAAATGCAGTCATATGGGGAAGGGTCAGTTTCTGGAGGCTCTGACCATTTGCTGCAAAACTTCTTCCTTATTAAAGGAGTTCAGCCAGTCTTGGCCCTTTGCAGACCTCCTCTGGTTCTAGTAATTGCTAGCATTCATTCCTTTCTTCTGGGATCTCCTGGTTTCCTTGGTTATCAGTTGTGAGCGCTAGCAGCCTGTGCTGGTTTTGCTGAAATCTGGTCTTAACTGCAATGCTCTTGGCTGCTTATGTGGCTGCTTGGCGTGAGTCGCTGCTTGACGTGAGTGACTCCATCTTGCTGTCTACAACCACCTTCAAGAAGTCTTCTGTGAGGCTGTGGCAGTTGTAGCACCTGGCCTGAAATAGCTTCCTGAACATTCCTTTGAATTCCAGAAATACGTTAAAAGAACCTCCAGCCTAGGAGAAAAGTCTGCAAGGGCTTGGTAGTTTTTTGTTGTTTTGTTTTTTAATTTTTAATATTTATTTATTTTTGAGAAAGAGAGAGAGAGAGAGCACAAGTGGGAGAGGGGCAGAGAGAGGGAGACACAGAATTCAAAGCAGGTTCCAGGTTTTGAGCTGGCATCACAGAGCCCCATATGGGGCTCAAACCCATGAACTGTGAGATCATGACCTGAGCTGAAGTCAGATGCTTAACCGACCAAGTCACCCAGGCACCCCTCAAGAGTTTGGGAGGTTTTAAGAAGCTGGGAAGATCTGAGTAACTCAGGAACATCCATTCTTTACCTCGTTTGCAAATCAGAACCTCTGAAAATCTCAAAAAACCTGTTGTGATATTATGATTTATAGTAAGAAATATATACATTTGACCTTTGTCCCCATTCTGACACAGAGCTCCTAAAACCCTTGGAATTTCCTAAGCGTGGAGAGTGATAAAGGTATCTTGTTATGAAAATGAGTGAATGCACCTAAGGATGGGGGCTGGTTGTCACGGGAGCCAACCTTGTGATTGGAGGGTTGGAACTTTCAGTATCCTCGCCCCCACCCCAGCATCCCATGCAGGGGGAGAGGCTGCAGGTTGAACAGGTTGCCTTGACCCAGGATTTAATCAATCCTGCCTGTGTAATGAAGCCTCCATAAAAACCTGAAAGGACACAATCCAGAGCTTCTGGGTTGGTGCTGGGACCACAGTGCCGCTGGAGATAGCATGGAGCCCCTGTCTTTCCACACACCTCATCCCACATACCGCTTCCATCTGGCTGTTCTTGACTTACATCCTTTTATGATAAACCGGTGATCTGGTATGTAAAATGCTTCTCCGAGTTCTGTGAGTGGCTCTAGCAAATGAATTGAACCCAAGAAAGAGGTGGTGGGAATCTCTGATTTATAGCCAGCAGTCAGAAGCCCAGGTGACAACCTGGCTGTGACTGACATCTGAAAGGGGGAGGGCAGTCTGTGGGACTGAGTCCTTCAGCTGTGGAATTGTTATGCCCAAGATTTCAATATCGTCCCCAAAAACCAGAGACTGCCAGGGAGATCGAGCCACGCATGCAAAAGCAAAGGGCTTTGTTACAGGCTTAGGCTGGCTGGGCCTAAACTTGGGCTAACAGACTTCACCAGCGCAGTGGATCCATATCCATGCTGAGAGACCCGAACAAAGGCGGGGTAGGGCCTTTATGGGTTTGGGAGGTGGGAAGTTACAGGAAATTGTGACACGGGTACAGTGACCCAATCACAACATTTAGAGTATTAACTACCAGGACCCTCAGGTAGGGTGTAACTAGCCGTTAGCAATAAGTGATTATCTATAGCTTCTATCTCTAGGCCTGCCCTTAGGAATGTTAAGGGTGTTAGCCGGCCTTTCTTGATTGGGTGTTACAAGGGTGGTCCCTCCTGCCTTAGGCAATGTGCGCCTTTTATTGTCTAATGATTCTGAGAAACCTACACCTAGGCCTCCAAGGTCAGAGGGAAACTTGAAGCCTGTCATGGAGTCAGTTCGGTTCAGACCTGCGTCCTTACAGAATCCGATGTGGTCTCTAAGTAGATAGCATCAGAATTGAATTGAATAGTAGGACACCCAGCTGGTGTCAGAGAATTACTTTGGATGCGAAGCTCCTCACCTTCCACACATTGGAAGGTGAAGACCTGTAGTTAGATGAAGACCCAAGTGCATGTTATGTCCATTTTAATGTGTTCTTTTGGGTAGGGCTGTCCTAGTTCTAGTTAAGCCCAGTTTAAGGGCTTGGGCTCCAACTTCTAAACAAGTGTTGCACAGAAAGTGTGTTCATTTCTCTTCTGTATCAGGGAAGTGCAATTAAAGAAGGGAATCAGAGGGTGGTCGTCAGGAAGGAGTGAAAGACTAGGGAAAGTGGGGAAGGGGATTCTGCAGTGGCTGGCTGGTCTGCTGGCCCTCAAAGACTTCTAATCTTAAAAGCTAGGGCCACTCTTTTCTCTTCCTAGAACCAGCTTTGTCTTACCCTTGAGGTTCAAGAACCAAACCTGTCATGTTCCTATGGCCATGTTTCACCTTCCAGCCTGAGACTGGCCCCCCACTCCTGCTGCCACTGGAGTGATGGAGACCTAGCTCACTCAGTCAAGGGTCACTCCTGATGCCAGCCCCTACCCCCAACTCACATTTTGCCTTCAAGGGACTGGGATCATTCAATTCCTGTGGAAAGATGGCCAGTGATAAAAATATAATCACAGGTCCAAATGGTATCACCTTAAGCCATCACATTTGGCCAATACTTAACCTAAATGCAGTTTTAACCTCTTCCAAAAATGGAAACCTTGACCTGTCACCCAGGAGTTTTCTGATAAGCACCATCTGTCACTTGGGGCCCTCTCCATCCCCTGAAGGAAGATGAGGTAATCCACGTAGTGAGTTTCTAAGAAGCTGTGGAATGTCAATTTCAAGCCCACCCTATTCTACATTATGAAGGCTTTTGGATCCTAAGGTTTGTTGCCCATTCAAATCCAGGCTCAGTCTGGAGAAGGGAAGGGCCACCTTGGGCTGACAAGTGGAACAAAGTGGAAGACACCAGGAAAACCTGCATGCTCAAAGCTCTCCCAGGAGGACACAGGGCCACTAAGAGTCCCATGTTTGGTGTGGGCCAGCAAGCATGGAGTAAGGAATGGCTCTTGACTCGGCCATTCTCCGTGTCTCCCATCTCCACAGGCAGAGCTTCCTGTCTTCTGGCCACCCCCTAGAGCATGAGGTACAGAAGTCTCTGCACAGGGGGCACTCAATAAGTGACACCTCACTCTTCACCAAGGCAGCCAGGTTCTGTCAGATTCCATTGGACCAGAGTTGCCCCATGCATTCCCAAAGGGCCCCATGCTCAGGAAGGCCCTTGCTTGGTTCAACGCTCTGTTGTCACCATCTTGAAATTCTTAATAGTGTTTGCACAAGGGGGTCTGCATTTCCCTTTGTTCTGTGCCCACAGCTTCTGCAGCTGGTCCTGCTTGTGTAGAAGGTGCAGATACAAGGGCAGAGCAGGGCCACAGCCAGGACTGAAGAGATGGGGAATCCAAATCTTTCCTACCCTTTCATTTTGCAGATGAGGAAACAGAAGCTCCTGGAGAAAGAGACCTGAGGGAGTTTGGTTAGGTGCAAGAGGAAGGCTCTCCGTCTCCACACCAGACTCCTCACGCTAAAGCAACTCCTGGGAATATCATGGAGGCAAAGCTTAGTGTCCATTTCTTGTAGCCACAGCCCAGAGCAACGGGGCATCCCAGTAGTGGGGGCAGATGGACTGGAATTGTGAGAAATAAGCCCGCTGTTTCGATCAAAGGAGGGACGTGGAGACACAGAGCACACTGAAGCGAGGCTTTCATCAACGTTCTTGCGAGAGAAGGTTGATGGACAGGCACACGTAGGGCGGTGACAGCAGATAATTTATTTCCTAGCCTGAAGTCCCTCCCCTGATTCCTCATTGGCTAATACTATTGAGGTTATAGCCGGAAGTTGCAAATGCAAATGTCCACCTAAGGGAAAAAGTAGTCTGGTTAGAACAAAGGTCATTCCTTGAGGTGTTGCAGAGACTTCAGTTCTTTGGCGCGTGCTCATTACAAAGCCTGAAAAGAATAAACCCATGAAATCGAGACAGGAAGAAGAACCAGGAAGTGAAGTGTTTAAGGGTTTGGGACTCCAT
Organism: Helogale parvula; assembly: GCA_004023845.1. Lineage (NCBI taxonomy): Eukaryota > Metazoa > Chordata > Mammalia > Carnivora > Herpestidae > Helogale > Helogale parvula. The sequence continues at coordinate 22,934 of PJEM01014866.1, read as the reverse complement.
TGTGGGGGGGCGGGGGAGGGGTTTGTACATATTTCCAATAGGTTGTAAACCTATTGTTTTTTTTTTTAATGTTTTATTTATTTTTGATAGAGAGAGAGACAGAGCATGAGAGGGGGAGGGGCAGAGAGAGAAGGAGACACAGAACCGGAAGCAGGCTCCAGGCTCTGAGCTGGCTGTCAGCACAGAGCCTGACACAGGGCTTGAACCCACGAACGTGAGATCTGACCTGAGCCAAAGTCGGAGGCTTAACCGACTGAGCCACCCAGGCGCCCTTGTAAACCTATTGTTAACTAGACAGCACAGTTTTTATTTGGTATTTCTAAAAATGAATCGTCTTACTTACTCCTCACAGAATCCAACTCTTAGAGTCTTGGACAAGACTCTTGGTCCTCCTGTGTCCTCATGGGAAAAAATGGATATAACACTCACAGCTGATGCTGGGACTCTATGAGGCATGGAAGGGGATGATCACACCCTACAAGCCTTTAAACTTTTTAAAGTTTTTTTATTTTTAGAGAGAGGGAGAACTTGCAAGCAGGGGAGGGGTAGAAAGAGAATCCCAAGTAGGCTTCCCCAGAGCTCAAAGTCATAAATCATGAGATTATGACTGAAGATAAAATCAAGAGTCAGGTGCTTAACCCACTGAGCCACCCTGGCGCCCTGCCCTATAAGCCTTTTGTATAGGTGCTAGTTCACCTTGCCCGTGTGTGTGTAGAGCCCAGATGGCTGCCGGACCCAGAGCTTTCAGGGGGACTCTGGGACTCTCGGGTCTGGGCTGGGTGGCCTCCATTGTGGGCTGGCCCTGTCCCTTCAGTGTAAGGTCTGTTTCCTGTGTCTCCCCTGGCACCTTGTGTCCAAAAACTGGGACAACTGCTCGGAATGGGCATCATGGAACAGAGCCCTGGAGGTTCCTTACTGGGTCAGTCTTTACCCGTTGTCACTAGATATTGAGGACCCTTCAGGAGGGAGGTTGTGGGGGCAGGGTTCCCCTAAGCTAATGGAGGAAGCTTCAGCTTACTACCTTGTACTGAAAGCAGCTGGTCTACCTGGGCTCAGGGTGGACGGCACACAGTGGCAGTCAGCAAATGCTCCAGGAGTTGAATGCATTAACAGAGAACTGAATAATATACCGGATGGAGGAAAAACACTCCTTCCAAAGGCTTTCAAGCGGTGCTTTGGTTCAGGTCTGTACTGCAAACGCCAAGCAGAAATTCCCTGGAGGCCCTGTACGGAGAGGCATGGAGCCAGGAACCTTCGCCCTGCACTGGGGGTGTTCTCCAGACTCTGTGAGTCGGCAACCTTTAGTGCTTAGGAAGGCACTACCTTATCACTCCTGCTCTCTTTGCCCCTTGCCACTGGGGAGCTCCAGCTCCGAGCTGGCTTGTTTCCTCCATGCTCCTGGGTGGTGGCTCAGTACAGGTCAGAAAGAGGCAGTAGAACGTAGAGTAGCAGTTCTCAAAGCGTAGAAAATCTGACAATATATATACGTATAATGGAGGAGCCTCAAGTCTTTGAAGCTCAGACAGAAAAACAGGCTGCCAAACTAACATTCATCATTATTTGTGTAGTTTTTCATTAATATTAACTTTTTATTTTGTTTTATTTTATTTAGTTTTGAAGATTTTATTTTTAAGTACTCTCTATACTCATCGTGGGATTCAAACCCACAATCCCGACATCAAGGGTCGCACACTCTTCCGACTGAGCCAGTCAAGGGCCCCTTTTACATTTATTTTTTTAATTGGTTGCCACTGAAACAAAAATGTGTATGGGAAAGCACTTAACCTTGAGAACATTCTACTCATTAACTTGAGCAAGAGTTGTTTCATGGTGGAAAGACCATGGTCCCCTTAGGGGTGAGTGCAGGGTGACCTAGGTTTGCCTGGGGCTGGGGAGGTTGTGTGTGTGTGTGTGTGTGTGTGTGTGTGTGTGTGTGTGTGAGTGTAGGACATAGGACTTTCAGTGCTCACACTAGGGCAGTCCTAGGCAACCTGGATGGCTGGGTGCCCTATGCAAGCTCTTTTTTTTTTTAATTTTTTTTTTTGCTTTTTACTTATTTTTGAGAGACAGAGAGAAGAGACAGTGTGAGCATGGGAAGGTCAGAGAGAGGGAGACACAGAATTCGAAGCAGGCTCCAGGCTCTGAGCTAGCTGTCAGCACAGAGCCCGACACGGGGCTCGAACCCACGAACCGTGAGATCATGACCTGAGCCGAAGCCGGATGATTTACTGACTGAGCCACCCAGGCACCCCCCTATGCAAGCTCTTCATGTCCTCCAAGCTGCTCATCTGCTGAATCGCTGTGGTAAATGAATGCAGAGGCGGGTAGGGAGGGGATACTCAGCAAGTGCTCACTGGTAGAAACTGGTGGGCAGTGGGGGCTGGGCCTCCACGGTGCTCAGGTATCATCACTGTTCGGTGTAGAATGGCTGTGTTACTTCTAGAATCCTGGCTTCTCAAGGAGTCGGAGAGCCAGCCCAGCGTGTTAGGACATGCAGAAACGCCCTGGCTTTCCTGAGAACTGCAGAAATTTAGGGAAAATGTGGCTCCTGATGGTGGGAGAGGCCTGGTTCCATGCGGGGAGATTCAAGCTGAGTCCTGGTCTGCAAATAGGGCTCTTGATTCTTTACATGCCTGTGCCCTCAGACTTCTGTTTTACATGTTCGTTTAAAAAATTTCTATGTAAAAGCAGAGAGAAAGCCCCATGTAGCTATCACCTACTTTCAGCAATTATTAATTCACGGCCATTCTGGTTTGTCTCTATGTTACTATCTACTCTCCACCCCCAGTGATTTTTAAGCAACTACAGCATATTTCATATATACTTCTGTGTGTATCGTTAAATGTAAATGTAAGAGTTCTTTAAAAAAAAGAAAAAGCATAACCTGGGGCACCTGGGTGGCTCAGACAAGTGAACATCTGATTGCTGGTTTTGGCTCAGGTTGTGATCTCTCAGTTCGTGAGCTCAAGCCCTGCAATGGGCTCTGTGCTGATGGTGCGGAGCCTGCTTGGGATTCTCTCTCCCTGTCTCTCTGCTCCTCCCCTGCTTGCTCTCTCTCTCTCTCTCTCTCAAAAATAAATAAATAAACATTAAAATATCATCCAATGTCCATCAGTATTCAATTTTCCTAATTATCTCATTACTCTTTAAAAAAGAGATTTTGTGGGGCACCTGGGTGGCTCAGTCAGTTAAGCTGACTTCAGCTCAGGTCATGATCTCACAGTTCATGAGTTCAATCCCCGCGTCTTGCTCTGAGCTGACAGCTTGGAGCCTGGAGCCTGCTTTGGATTCTGTGTCTCCTTCTCTCTCTGTTCTCCACTCGCCCTGCCTCCACCCCCTGTCCTTCCCCCACTAGTGCTCTGTCTCTTTCTCTCTCAAAAATAAACATTTAAAAAAAAAGAGTGATTTTATTCAAATCAGGATCCAAACGCAGTCTGCACATTGCGCTTGGTCAATTTGTCTCGTAGGGACCCTCCCTCCACGTACCCCTACCAGGCAGGATTTGGACAAAGCTGGGCTTTTGCCCTATGGCACTTGTACATCTGTGCCCATCACTGGTCAGGGGCACTCGAATCCCTCCTCCCAAAGTGGTGGTCCAGTCCACTCCCGAGCAGGCCTCTCCCAGACACTCCCTGCCCCCAGGACAGACTGGGCCGGTGACAGGAGGCACTGGAGGGTCACCATTGCTATCTCTTGCCCTGGGGTAGACAAGGTGGAGTACTAGGGGGAGGGCTCTGGAGCCAGACACCTGGGTCACAGCCACTCTGCCCCTTAACTCACTGAACGTTCTGGATCCCAATCTCTTAATCTGTTGAGTGGGGATAATTGTATCTACTCCAGGCTTAGAATATCCTTCCGGGTACACAGCTGATAAATGCTCCCAAGTTTAGTGGACCTTCTCATGATCAGCTCTTCCCTTCCTGAACAGCCAGGGGAACCTCTCCACCATGCAGGTGGGAAGTGTCTGGGTTGGGAGGGGCCCTGGGACGGTGGCATCACCCAGACACAGCTGCCCTGGCTCTCTGATGCTTGCACGGGAACTGAGTCATCTCTTGGAGTTAAACATTGCTTTGTTCCCCCATTTCTCATTTTGAAAAGGAAATATTCCTAGACGGCATTAAATCCCAAGTAATTTCTGGAGAGGGGTTGAGAGGGAGGGAAAAAAAAATCTAGACTGGGTAGGGAGTGTCTATAAAGGCAGTTCCCTTCCCATCCTGCAGGCAGTAGCTCATAGGTGAGGGGCTCTGCAAACTGAGCTCAGAAATGTCCCAGGAGGTCCTAGGCCATCCTGGAGAACAGCCACATGAGCAAAGAGGCCTTCCAGAATCATCCTCAAAGGCGTGTGTGTGTGTGTGTGTGTGTGTGTGTGTGTGTGTGTGTGTAGGGTTATGAAAATCTTCAGGGTGGGGTGGAACACGAGTATATAGAGACCACATCAAATTATAACACGTTTGAAAGAGAAAAAAAGCCCTTCCGAACTGCAACACCGCCTGCAGAATTAACACCTGACAAAGTATCAATGAAGCTGTGATAGGCTGGTAAGAATGAGGCGCGCAGAGCACAGGTTTCAATGTGGCTGAAAAACGGAGGTGTCGGCGCGCCCTCTAGAGGCCAAGTGCCCACAGTACAGCGCAAGCCACTGTTCTGGTGGCCTGCGGCCCCTGCCCTGCTGAGTCCGGGTCCTCATGGAGGGGGGCAGCCTGCGCGAGGCCGGTGCAGCAGGGAGGCCAGACGTACACAGAGGACAAGGCGCTGGGGGACGAGGCGTTGGCCCAGGCAGACGTCCGTCCTGGCTTGCCTTGCTATGCCCCCCGTCCACTGACCGTGGACCTGAGCAACGGGAGGTGGTAGCTTGCCGATGCACTGGGTTTCTCCTCGTTTAAAAGAGGCTTTTGCAAATATTTAGTTTTCAGATTTGAGACTCGCCACCTGTCCTCCTCTCTGAAGCAGTCTTCCCTCCCATCCTTCCTTCTTCCTAGATCAGAGGTTGAGGGTGGCCTCTGGCCTGGGGCTGCCCCGGGGGCACCCCTGGATTCCTTAGGGATGTATGGATGGCTCCAGGAACTCAGGTCCCTGCAGAGGCCCTCTGCCCAGCACTCCCATGACCCTGTGCTCTCTTGTCCTCACTTCCTGGTTGCTGGCACCTCGTGGTTCCTCAGATTCCCTTTGTCCCTTTCCAAGGGAGCCAGTGCCTGTGTTATCCTTTTGGGACCAGGAGCGCCTCTGGGTCCTGGAGCTGTCCCATCCTGGCCCTCAACGGGGACACCCTGTTTTCCCTGGTAGAGGCCTTCAAAGCTTCCCAAGAGCTACCCGAGTGCCTGGAAACAGGGGGGCACCTGTTTGAAGCACCGCCCCACCCCAAACATTGCAGTGTTTTGTTCTTAGGGGACTTGATCTCCTTTTTCCATATTCAGCCACAGGAGGAAGAGAGGAAGAGATGATTCTTAGGACTCATCTCTGGCCCTCTCTCTCTCTCTTGCCAGCTGCCTTCTCCTTCCCTCCCAGACCTACTTAGAGGCTCCTTTTTGTCCCAGGGAGTGAAATCACCCCTTCCTGAGGCCAGACTCCACATCCTCTTCACACTGTAGACTATATGTGGCTTATACTCTGTCCTCCAAGCATTGCTGTTGATAAGTAATGGGAAGCTTTTGGAACTCAGAAAACCTTTTTCCTCTCCATAAATCAAATTTTCAAGATTGCTGTCTTTTTAGGATTAAAAACACCCATTAATTTGAAAGATGAGCAATGACGCATTCGAAAGACACTTCTTTCCTAGGTCTATAACTTCAAAAATGACAGCAGAGGTTTATTATTATTTTGCTTAATTTCTATGTACTCAGGTTTGGTACTTTTAATACAATTCTGCACTAAAGGGCATCAGGACTCCATTAGAAGGTAACGGATTCCAGGGGCACCTGGGTGGCTCAGTTGGTTGAGCATTAGACTTCAACTCAGGTCACGATCTCGCGGTTCATGGGTTCCAGCCCGGCATCGAGCTCTATGCTGACAGCTCAGAGCCTGGAGCCTGCTTCAGATTCGGTGTCTCCCTCTCTCTGCCCCTCTCCCACTCACGCTCTGTCTCACTGTTTCTCTCAAAAATAAGTAAACATTAAAAAAAAAAAAGGTAATGGATTCCACGTCTAGGGTGGAGAAAAAGATCAGGATACCCCTGAACTACCTTGCTGTTGGTCTCCAACAACGAAAGGTTACAGAGATATGGGGTGGGCCGGAGCGGCGGGTAGTGCTACCAGAACAAAGGGTTGGCTTGGCCAAACTGCAACCATTGGCCACTTATCACAATTTGAGGGGCGAGCTGAGTAATAATTGTAGTGGTTAAGAGCAAGTTTAGTCTAAAACGACCTGAGGCTATAGTGATATTTGGGAGAGTTTATATAAGGTATACAAAAAGATAGTATTTTAAATGCATTTCAATGGTAGGGAGAGGGTGACGTATGGATCTCTTATTTCTTAAGGCTCTGTCTGTTTATAAAACTATGTCCAACATGTTCTTTATGTTTGTGTGTGCATGGGGGGTAACTACAGGAAGCGTGAGCAGTGACAAGTGACCAGGAAGCGTGGTGTTGATAGTCACACAAAGTCCCAAAGTAAAACGAAGCCTGGGACTGTGTTGTAAGATGAAGGATGAGCTAAGTCTCCAGAAGGAGAGACTTAGCTGCCTACGTGTGATTCCTTGAGTTCCGGGAGATGAACCTCTTGTTATCCTGCTCAATTAAAGTGAGTCATCAGACAGCAAGGGTGTGTCCTCGCCTCCTCCCTTCCCCCTCATTTTTTAAGGCTTCTTGCTGTAGTCCTACAAGTTATCGAAATAATCACCCCCATAATTCTACAAAGGGAAAAGAACAAGTGTAAGGCTGATGATTAGAAGATGAATCCCATGGTACTGCTATTTTTTTTTTTAAGAGACAGAGCATGAGCAGGGAAGGGGCAGAGAGAGAGGGAGCCACAGAATCTGAAGTAGGCTCCAGGCTCCGAGCTGTCAGCCTGGAGCCTTATGGGGTTTGAACCGATGAACTGTGAGATCTGAACGAAAGTCAGATGCTTAATGGACTTTGTGTCCCCTGGTGCTGAGATTTTAAAGCACGTATCAATGTAAATGTAGTAGATAGTTTTATAGCTATTGGATTTGTGGATATTTTATATTAGTCTATATCTTTTTCTTTCCTTTTCTTAAAGATTTTATTTTGTCATCTCTATACCCAACATGGGGGTCAAACTTATATCCTGAAGATTAAGAGTTGCATGCTCTATCACTGATCAGCCAGACCCCTCCCTAGATCTTTTTCTTAAAGGGCCCTATAGTAAAAATTTTCAGCTTTGTGGGCTACTTGGTATGTGTTGCAACTGCTCACCTCTGCTGTTGTAGAGCGAAAGCAGCCATGGACAACTTCCAAATGAAGAGTCTGGCTGATGGCCATGAGAGCCATGTTGTGTGCAAATAAAACTTTATTTATAAAAGCAGACAGTGGGCCATACTTTGTATATTTAAAGCTTCAAATGATCAGTTGTGATAAGACTATAATTTTGGTTTAAATCGTTTAGGATATTTATTTGTTTGTTTTTTAGAGATAGTGAGAGAGTGCATGCGGGTTCCTGCATGCATGAGCAGGGAAGGGGCAGAGGGAGAGGGCGAGGGAGTGGGACGTGAGATCATGACCTGAGCCGAAATCAAGACTTGGACCCTTAACTGACTGAGCCACCCAGACACCCCTAGGATATTTATGGAATTGAGTTTTTAATCAGTGTTCAAATATTTATGAAAAATTATTCTCTAAATGTGTTTTATTAAAATTGTATTGTGTTTAATAAAGCGTGGATTTCCATACAAGTGATGAGCAAACCCATCTTCTCTCTGAGCACACACAACCAGAGTACATTTCCCCACCTCACCTACAGTTAGGGTACTGGGGGGCTGAGCTGCAGTCAATAGACTATCAGCACGAGTGACGTACATCAATTCCAGACCTGGTCCATAAAACCTCCACCTGGGGGGCCCTTGAGGGGCTCAGCTGGTTAAGCATCCAACTCTCGATTTCAGCTCAGGCCATGATCTCACGGTGCATGATATCAAGCCCCATGTAACCTGCCTGAGATTCTCTCTCTTCCTCTATCTCTGCCCCTCCCCCACTTGTGCTCAAACTCACAAAATAAATAAACTTAAAAAAAAAAAAGCCTCCGCCTTGCCTCCCAGGCCACACACTGAATACACACAACTCCAAGGCTATAGGGGAGGCAGAGCCAGGAAGGTGTCATCCACTAAGTGGGAAGTCCGCTTTGAGCTTCCCATGAACAAGCAATAAAATTCCCTTGTATTGAGCCACTGAGATTTTGGGCTTAGCTGTCACAGCCAATAATGTTATCTTAATTACGGTAATGGCAGATAGCAGTGGAGATTTATTAACTAATTCTGGGATATCTTTGAAAGAGATACGGTGAGGAAGGCAAGAAGATGGAATTTTGACATCCATCTGTCCATACATTTGATAAGTGTTTATTGGAGATTCATATGATTAAGCTCTGGAGAGACAAACACAAAGACATAGCCCCTGTTGTCAAAGACCTCATCCCAGAGGAAGCCGGTGGTTATGCTAGCAAATAATTGTTTTTTAAGTTTATTTATCAGAAGGGGGAGAGAGAGAGAGAGACAGCAAGCAAGCAGGGGAGGGGCAGAGAAAGAGGAGAAAGAGAATCCCAAGCAGGCTCCTCACTGCCACCTTGAATGTGGGGCTAGAACTCACCAACCACGAGATCATGACCTGAGCTGAGGTCGGACGCTTAACCAACTGAACCACTCGGGTGCCCCTAACAAATAACAGTAATACAGCACTTAGCGTGTCCTGTACAGAAATATATAGGTAGGATATATATAGGTATATATAGATATACCTACTTCGGCTAGGGTCATGATCTCACAGTTTCTGAGTTCCAGCCCTGCATTGGGCTCTTTGCTGGCAGCTCAGAGCCTGGAGCCTGCTTCTGATTGTGTCTCCCTCTCCCTCTGCTCCTCCCCTGTTCTCTCTCTCTCTTTCAAAAATAAACAAACACTAAAAAAATTAAAATTTCTCAACTTCGGGGTGCCTTTCTGGCTTAGTCAGTAAAGCAGATGACTTTGATCTCGGAATTACAAATTAGAGCCCCACGGTGGGTACAGAGAATACTTAAAAGTGAAATCTGGTGCAGAGCCTGCTTTGGATCCTCTGTCCCTCCTCTCCCCTCCACCCTCCCACCTCTCCACCCCTGGCTCATGCTTTCACTCTCAACAATAAATAAACATTTAAAACATAAATAAAATCAAATCTGGGGCACCTGGGTGGCTCAGTCTGTAAAGCGTCCAACTCTTGATTTTGGTTCAGGTCATGATCTCATGTTCACTGGATCAAGACCCCTCTCTGGACGCTTTGAAAAGTCTATTTGAAAAGTTCCTGCTTTCAGCACAGGGCCTGCTTGAGAATGCTCTCTCTGCACCTCCATCCGCTGCCCCCATCCTTCCCCTCTCAATAAATAAATAAATAAATAAATAAATAAATTTAAAACATAAAAATAAAATCTTTAGAAAATAAATAAAATTTTTCATCTTGTTCATACCGGCCAACATGATGACTTTGAGAATGAAAGGATCTTGAGTAGAGTGTGTCGGCTACATAACATATGTGCAGCTTCTATTTGAAAAATAATCCATTCATTTACTCTCTCAATCCGAGTGGATAAAGGTAGTTGGAGAGTTCAATATTTTTAAAGAAAACTTATATAAAGTAAAGCAATACTTCTGAAATAGCAATCATTTATATTTGCTATTTATTTTTTTCGTAAGGACACAATATTTTATTTTCATGATTAATATAAATCATTTCCCTATTATATGCAATAAAGCTACATATAATAGAAAACCTATGTATATGTTTAATATACGCATAATAAAATCTACAAGTACAAATAAAAATATTCCCTTCTGAAGAGGTGAAGAGCTGTCAGAATATAACAATCTTCAAAAAAATTTGTAATTAGTTTATTTTTCTTAATTTACATTCAAAAAATATTTTAACAGAAAATGAGAAATTATTTTTATGTGAAGACTCATATTCTAGCTTTTCTCCTGGATTGCTTCAATGATAATAAACCTTTCTTATTGATAATTGATAATTCACCTTTTCCTGTAGAAATCACAGAATTAAAAAAATTACAATAGACTTAAACACAAATGCTCAGAAACAATTAATTTAATCATTTTGTGCAGTTTTACATTTTTTGGCTTACATAAAACCATAGTCTGCTTGTGTATACATACAATCAAACTGATTTTTCCCTTCACTTAATGATCAACTAAAGCACAGTTCTGCATCTCTGTGTTTATTTTTTATCTAGGCCACCCACCTTCAGTGATTACTTATTATTCCATTTTAAGGATACACTGCCATTTACTTAAGCCACTAGAGGAGTTCTTCATACACTACTATTGTAATAGTGCTGAGAAAAGCAAATTGTGTTATTTATCACTAGTTATTTCCTAAAGATATTTTAGTATAAATAAAATTGATGGGTAAAAGGAATATATATCTTTTAAATGTGTTCTGACACCCAATTGTCTATCGGAGAGTCAAGAACAACTTAAACTTTAAGTGGTAGTATACGTACCATCACTCCTTATTTTCACAAAGATTGGAGATGGAAAACTAGACGGACAATTTCATTCCCTTTTTAACTTAAATTTCTTTTTTTTTACCAGGGACACTATATTTTCCTAAGCCCATTGGTCTCTTATAGGTATGCAAAGAATTTGGCACCACAGGCAGAGCCAGGACAGGTGCACCTTTCTCCCAGGTCGGTCCCGCCGCCTCCCCGCCAGCCTCCAAGTCCCTATTACCTGCGCTGTCTATCTCTGTCGTTTAGTCCGTTTATTCAAAAACAGAGAATGTTTCGGACTAAGTCAACGTTGCCCTCGTTGGAGGCCTTATGAATCTTCCCAAGATCTTCCTTCTGGATGCGGTAGCCCCCCCTGGGAGTGGTGGTTTCTGCTACGCTCTCTTCCGACGCCCTTGCCATTCTGCTGGGAGCTACACGCGGAATCATAGGGCGACACGCCCTCTTTATTCTGGAAGTCAAAAATCTCCTTCATTACCACGGTACGCGGTTCACATAGGCTTCACCTCTCACTCGACTTTTCGCTTAAGCCATCCTGTCTCGGCACAATAGCGCTAGGGTTAGGCGGTGTCTCAGCCGGCATTACCAAGCAACACCGCCAAACACAACTGTGCGTGCGCGCGTCCGAGGACGGTACACTGCGCATGCGCACCAATGGACGGTACACTGTGCACGCGCGTGGCAGACGACAGCACACTGCGGACGCGCGCGTCAGAGGATGGTAAACCGCTCCTGCCAGACGTCACACAGCGCACGAGCGCGCCAGAGGATGGCATAATGCGCATGCGCTCAGAGGCCTCCGTTTCAAGGGGTCCCAAAGTGCTTGTGCAGGCCCAACCCTCTCAAGTCTCAGCGATTGGTTGTCAGAGGGTTGGGTTACTTTACCTAGGGGTTAGCAGAGTCTTTCAGGCGTTTGCAAAGTTAGAATTGTAGGTTGGAAAGACAGTCCGTGTATACATCTGGGGTAAAGTGATGCGAACCTTCGGGATCCTGAAGACATTGTCCCCCCAAAAACTTTCCTTACAAAAAGCTCTTTAAAAATTTTTATCCCTCAGTTTATTCCTCTTCCATATCCCTTTGGGCCCTACCTAGTCTCCATAGAATTTAGCTGATGCAAGAACAGAAAGCGTTTTCTTGGTCAAAGATTTTCGCAGCGTGTGTCATCAAGTGCAAATTCGTGAGAAGGGAAAACAATGTGTTCTCCAGATTACATGACACATTTCTGCATGCCTCTTAGTCCTCCCCTTTGGCCCAACTTTACATTTACATTTTCTTTACTTTTATTTGTTGCTGTTATTTCCCAATTAAATCTTTAATGAATCCAAGACATTTGGGAGCATGGTGTAACATTTTATAACTTTGTAAATGTTTATTTGCCTATTCTAAATAAGCCATCTTTTCTCACCTACTTTGAAATGCCACTTGATCGTAAATTAAATTTTCAGGTATATTTTTTCTGTTTCTGCATTTTACCTTTTCTTCCACTGACTAGTCTGCTTCCTGCATCACTAATTTAACTTCTGACAACAGCTAATACAAAACTAGTTACCCAAAACTCACCATATTCCTGTTACATTTATTAATGATTTCAAGAATTAACCAAAGTGGGGGCCCTTAGCTGGCTCAGTTTACTAGAGCATAGAACTTTTTATCTTGGAGGTGTGAGTTCAAGCCCCACATTGGTCATAGACCTTACTTAAAAAAAATTAACCAAAAGAAAAATTAACTGAAACCAACTGTTGCTCAAGATGCACAGCATACTTTGAAAATTTGGTGTCCATATTTTATAGCAAGGCAAATGCATAGTTTAGGGTTATTCTTCCCAGGCCATTTAGTGTCATTTTATGTTTGTATGTAGAATGATTTGACAAAAAGTTGTTCAGAATTAGCAACTGAGAAACCAAGCGTCTGCATCTTCAGCAGAATTTGCTCAGAGGGCTCCACAGAGCTCTGGAGAACACTAGAGTCACTGTCGAGGAGGTGGATATCAAGACAGGTATCTTCATTGCTGAAAGAGCTGTGAACAAAAACAAAGAAACAAAAACAACAACTAACCATTTCACAGGCTTATCCAGCTTAGCTAGACCAAATGGTCTTGGTGTGTGTGAATGCTTTCACCTATGACCACCAAGTATTTGCCTCCTGCAGGTGCCCAACAAGAAAATTATCTTTTGTCTCTTATTTGTCTCCTCAGAATTCTCTAGGGTGACTTATGAGACCAGTAAAGCTCTCTGTAATAACATTTGAGGAGAAAACTCTGACATTACCTAATGCAGGCTGGATTGCAGGTCAAAGATGTTAGCAGGTGAGATAGAAACTGCACACCAGGACTCTAGGTGAGTTGTAGAATTTGGCTGACTCTAGTGTTTTTATAGAGATAAGAGATACTCAAAGAGTATATGTTAGGCCAACTCTGAGCTTTTGTGTTCCTTGGTCAAGTGCTATGTGGATCCCCAAAGGCTTTCTCACAATCAACTGAAACCTATGATTTCCCATTCCCATATTTATGTGGAAATTATTCTCAGATCCTCTAGAAAGTTCTTGATTAGAAGTCCCACTACTATCTAAGGCTCAAATATGCCATGGTTTAGCTTTGCTACATTCTCATTTAATAGTTATACTAATGGACCTGATGAGTTAGAGTAATATTTCTTTTATGATGAAAAACCAAATGAGATAGGAATGCTATAATAAATCCCTTACCTTAGGTTTTCCCATTCTAGTTTAAGGCTGTCATGAATGTATTCTCTTTTTTTCTGTTTTTTTTTAAGTTTATTTTTGAGAGAGAGAGAGAGACAGAGAGAGACAGAGAGAGAGGGAGAGAATGTGCACCCACGTGTATGAGCGGGAGAGATGCAGAAGGAGAGAGAGAATCTCAAGCAGGCTCTAGGCTGTCAGTGCAGAACCCAATGTAGGGGTCCAACTCATGAACTATGAGATAATGACCTCAGCTGAAATCAAGAGTCAGACAGTAGACTAAATGAACCACCCAGGCACCCATTATCTTCTTTTTAAGAGTTACCAAGACATCTTTTCATGCATCTGTTGGCCATCTGGATGTCGTCTTTGGAAAAGTGTCTATTCGTGTCTTCTGCTCATTTCTTCACTGGATTATTTGTTTTTCGGGTATTGAGTTTGGTAAGTTCTTTATAGATTTTGGATACTAGCCCTTTATCAGATATGTCATTTGCAAATACCTTTTCCCATTCTGTCAGTTGCCTTTTAGTTTTGTTGATTGTTTCCTTTGCAGTGCAGAAGCTTCTTATCTTGATAAGTTTCCAATAGTTCACTTTTGCTTTTATTTCCCTTGCCTTTGGAGATGTTTTGAGCAAGAAATTGCTGAAGCTCAAGTCAAAGAGGTTGTTGCCTGTTTTCTCCTCCAGGGTTTTGATGGTTTCTTATCTCATATTTAAGTTTCCACACTGCTATGTCCCACTCTTGTCAGTTTTTCGCATTCACTCTGAGGGCCGCCTGGGTGGCTCAGTTGGTTGAGTATCCAACCCTTGATTTCAGTTCAGGTCATGATCTCATGGTTCATGAGACTGAACCCTGCGTTAGGCTCTGTGGTGTCAGGCTAGAGCCTGCTTGGGATTCTCTCTCTCTCTCTCTCTCTCTCTCTCTCTCTCTGCCCCTTCCCCTGTCATGCACTTTCTCTGTCTCTATCAAAATAAATAAATAAACTTTAAACAAACAAAATAAAAAAGGTTACCAAGCTATTCATCAAATGCTTTTCTGCAGCCGCTTTACTCATTCTTTTGGATGTGTTTTCCAGAAGAATGTGTATCACTGGAGACAAACAAAGTATATTGTAATTAAACCATGATTACAACGTGAGGGCTTAAGTGTGTTGAGGCTGATCTTCTAGTGTCACTGCAGATTCCTGACCATGGGGAACTGCATCAGGGGGCCATAAGGGTAAAACAGAAAGATGTACTTAGAACCTTCTTTATTTTAGCATGGTGAGAGACAGAGTCAATGAAGAAATAACAACCGTGGAATTCCTATGTTCAGGGAGGGAGGAGAGTTTTATATTTAGTGCCACATTTAGGGTGAGCACAAAGGATCTGTGGAATTATGTAAAGATGAGGGTAGTGAGTCAGGGAATGATGCGCAGGAAGAAGTAATATCGTAGCTAAAACTTCAGGACACCTGGGAGGCTCAGTTGGCTAAGCGTCCAAATTTGACTCAAATCATGATCTCATGGTTCTTGTGTTCCAGCCCCAAATCAGGCTCTCTGCTGTCAGGACAGAGCCCACTTTAGATCCTCTGTCTGTCTGTCTCTCTCTCTCTGTCCCTCCCAACCTTGTTCTCTCTTTCAAAATAAATAAACTTAAAAGACAAAAAGCTAAAATTTAAAGAATGAATAGGGGCCACTCAGTAGAGCACATCCAGAAGGAAGGGATTATGTATCCATGAGGGTCCAAATAGGAGAGAAACCACTTACTGGTAATTTGAAAAGGCAAAGTTTAATATAAAAATATGTAACTATAATAGTAGATCAACTAAAAAGGTGAAAGCTATCTCAATACTCTCAGGTGCAAAATTACCCAAGAAAGATTACCCAAATGGGAGACCAATATCCCAAGGCTGGGATTCAGCCCTCATTGAAGAAGGTGAGGATGCAGTTCGGTGAGTTGCCTAGGCCAAAGCTGGTCCATGCTAGTCCTTATGCAAGCAGGAAATGTTCTTCAGGAGTGCAGGGAGCCCAGTCTGACAGATGAATGTCAGGTTCTGATAGGTCAGGGCACAAGGAGCCCATCTACCAGCAGGGAAGTGCACAGCCTCTAGTGTGTCATATCCATGTCCAAAAGGGCACAGCAAGCATCTCAGGGATATAGCAGAGTTAAGGCTGGAGACTGGGTGCACAAAGAGAGTAGGGTGTCAAGAGCCTTTTCCCAGGGGCATAGTATCCAGGTTAGAAGGGTCACTGGCTGGTCAGGACTGCATGCTCTGGGAGTGCAGAGCAAGGACAGAGTACTTCTGATGTTGGGGCAGAAGGGCAGCAAGAAGAAAAGCACAGCACACCAGAGCAAGGGCCAAGTCCACTTCTCTCAGCCTCCAGGTAAACAGGAACATCCCACCGGGACACAGATGTGTTGAGATTAGGAATCAGATGCACAGAGGAGATCAGACCTACAGGACTCAAATGTCCCTGCTATTCATTGGGATGCGATCACACCTACAGTAAGTTTGAACACCCCCAAGTTAGCCCTTTTGTGATACTGTCCTTCAGTCCTAGGGTACCCTTCAGAGCTCTCTTTCGATATTTTAATTACTATCCCATCATAATTTTGTAATTCTTTATATTAAACTTCCACTGGTTTTTTTTTTTAATTTTGAGAGAGAGAGACAGAGAGGGTGTGGGCGGAGGAGGGGCAGAGAGAAGGAGAGAGAGAATCCCAAACAGGCTCCACACAGTGAACGCAGAGCTCAACGGAGGGCTCGAACTCACGAACTGTGAGATCATGACCTGAGCTGAAGTCAGATCTTAACCGACTAAGCCACCCAGGCGTCCTTTTTAAAACTTCCACTGTTTAAATTACTATCCCATATCTGTCTTCTGTTGTACACAGACTAATATAGAAGCCAGAGAGTTATACTGTTCAGATTTGTCTTCAAGATGAAGTAACATGGAGAGCACAGTTGAACTATAGTTCAAAATGTAGCTAGCTGCTACATTTTCATAACCACCACAACACTCACACCAAGTCCTTGTGTCTGCCAGGCTGCGTCCAGCCAATGACTGAGCATAGAATGAATGACTAAAACCAAGTCATTTCTGTCCATCGTAGGACTGCTCTACAGGCATCTGATCAGAGAGACTAAACATCAGACCCTAAGGGCCTACACTATAATTCTCTTATTGGGGCTTGCAGGCTCTGGTTGAAGCTGTCCATCAGGGTAGAGGACCTCCGCTGCCTTTGCAAGTTGGTGTCCCTGTCTGCCTTGCATGTGGCCGAATCCTGAGACCCAGAGCTACATCTGGGAAAGCTGTCTGCCGGTGTTGACAAGTAATCAATAAGATCAAGCATTTTCCTTTTCCTACTTAATCAAACCTGAGATTGAATCATGGAATGTGAGAGCAGGAAGGGCAACGGGAGCCACAGAACCCACCCCGTTGTTTTTACCGAGGAGTCAGGCGTGAGCGCGGATGGTGGCCTGGCCAGGGCTCCCCACAGTAGCGCTCACATGGGGCCAGCCTGGGGGGACTCCGTGGCTGACCACGGCATCCACGCTGTGCTTTCTGAATGCAGCTATGCAGTTAAGGTCACCGGGGGAAATGTTGTGTTGACATTTCCATAAGGCATTAGTGACGATGTGTCCTTTTTAAAATCACATTAGTTATGCTCATTTGCATGGCAGAGGAGACACACATTTTACTTGACAGCAAAACATTCTTTTTCATGAATCCAATCTTGGCTCACCTCTGGGAAGTGAACTTTAGACACTGGAAGTTTCCCCCACGTAGGTCTGCAGAGAGGACCCCTGACTCCCCGCACAGAGTGTGACGTGACGTCCATATCACTCTGTTTCCCACAGCTCGTGGTCACACAGCTGGGGTATGACATGCGGGTGACCATCCTCAGACACCTGCAGAGAGGCAGGACTCCTTGGGCCTTTGACAGAATTTTGGTGAGTGAGGAGGAAGTGTAGGCGCCTCCCAGGGGCGGGAGAAGGAATGTGCTGACCAGAAGACCGAAGCTCAGCAGAGCCACCTGGTGGCCATCTGATGACAAGTGTCCCTGCCCGCAGACAGGGAGGCTCATGCTGGAGATGTGACAGGTGCCTCTGGAGACTCGCTAGGCTCCCAGTCACCCAGACGCTGGGAGACCCCTGGACACGAGGGGACGAGGCGGAGGGGACACGTGCAGATTTCTAGACGCAGGCCCTGAGGCCAGAGGCCAGTGCAGACTTGTGGGCGCTGGTCTTGGGGGCTCTCCGCACCTCTGATGCCCTCTCACTGCCCCCTGCCAGCCCCTTCCTAGTGCAATCGGAATTTCCTCACTGGCTGGGGTGGCGGTGGGGGTTAGACATAATAGGATGGACCGTAAGGAGCTCGTCAGGACTCAGTCCCAGGAGACGGGGTTGGGGCACGCCAGGTCCATCTGAACATGGGCCAAGCCTCTGCTGTCGGATGTGTCTGCAAACAGTTGTGCCTCCCTTGAGCTGGTGGGCCTGCTGCCTGGACCCTTAACCTTGTCTTTGACCTTCACGATTATCACTTCCAGGCCAGTCGCATGGGGGTGGAGGCTGTGGTCACCTTTCTCCAGGTCCCCCTGAAGACCCAGGCCTGTGTGGTGTTGCTGAGCAGGAATCAGGCTATGGGTCTGTCTCTGGTGGAGTGTGTACAGATGGTAAGTGCACCAGGACATTGGTCACCGGCCGTGGGGTAGGTGGGGGCCCTGCGTGCGGATAGTGAGCCTCCCCAGGACACCAGCTGCTGGCTGTGGGGTAAGTGGGGGCCCTGTGTGCAGATGGTGAGCCCCCCAGGACACCGGCCGCTGGCCATGGGGGAGGCAGGAGCCCTGCGTGCGGATGGTGAGCTCTCCCGGGATGTTGGCCGCTGGCCATGGAGGAGCCGGGGGCTCTGTGACACCAGGACTGAGTCCGTGTGTGTGGCACGTAGCAGAACTTGCCCAAAGGTGAGGTCAGGCTGTTAAGAAAGAGAGTGTGCAGAGCACCTGTGTTTTTGCCAATAAGACAAGACATGTAGGGAAGTGGGTCTGTGAGGGATCCAGGAGGGCTTCCCGGGGGCAAGGTGGATGGGGCGCAGCCTCTCCGATGTCAGCTGCGCCTGCCCTCTGTCCCCAAGGACATTCTAGTCTGAGTTGTCACACTGGAATGGCCACTTGGGGTGATATCCTGGTATGCGACGGCCCTGGGATGGGGCTCTGGATGCAGACCCGCGGGCTGTGGTTTCCCAGGTGACTGAGCACTAGATCAGGTGGCAGCGAGCCACATCAGACATTGTCACTGTCTTTTATTTTCCAAGGCCTGTTTGTGACTCATTTTATTGGGCCTTTCTGGCAGCTCTGAAGCATCTGTACTTTATACCTGTGCAGAGAGGTGGTGTAGTAATTCAGTCTGGGACTTGTTGGAAGTAGCCGTAGAAACATAATTTTCAGTGAATTTTGGGAGTGAATAAATGTGTGTGTGCGTGTGCATGTTTCTGTGTTTGCGAGACTGCTCACGCATGTGTGTGTGTGTGTATGGCTGCATGTGTGTGCACAACAGCATGTGCAAATGTGGTACACGTGGGTGCATGGCTGCGTGTGCATGTGTGGCTACATGTGTGCGTGCCTGCCTGTGTGTACACGGCTCCGTGTGTGTACATGGCTGCCTGTGTGTGTACACAGCTATGTGTGTGTACATGGCTGCTTTTGTGTGCACGCCTGCATGTGTGCATGGCTATGTGTGCGGCTACACGTATGTGCACACGGCTGTATGTCCACACAGCTACATGTGTGTGCATGGCTGTGTGTGTGCATAACTGCATGTGTGCATGGCTGCATGTGCACATGTGGCTACATGTGTGTGTGCATGGCTGTGTGTGCACGCACAGCTACATGTTTGTGCACGGCTGCGCATGTGTGCACAGGTGTGTATGTGCATGTGGTACGTGTGTGTGCGCATGGCTGTGTGTGTACACAGCTGTGTGCACATGTGGCTACACGTGTGTGTACATGGCTGCATGTGTGAGGCTTTGTGTATGCATGGGTAAATGTGTGCACAGCGGTGTGAGCTTGTGTGGCCATATGTGTGCCCAGCTGCGTGTATGTACACGGCTGTATGTATCTGCATGGCTGCATGTGCATGTGTGGCTATATGTGTGTGTGCATGGCTGCGTTTGTGTGTCCATGGCTGTGTGTGTGTGCACAGCTGCATGTGTGTGCAGAGCTACATGTGTGTATGGCTGCACGTGTGTATATGGCTACACGTGTGTGCATGGCTACATGTGTGCGTGTGGCTACATGTGTGCACAGCTGCGTGTCTGTACATGACTATGTGTGCGCACAGCTGCATGTGCACGTGTGCCTACACATGTGCACGGCTGAGTGTATTTACATGGCTATGTGTCTCTACACGGCTGCATGTGGGTGTATGGCTACATGTGTGCACAACTGTGTGTGTGTATACACAGCTACACATGTGTACACAGCTGCTTGTGTGTGCATGGCTTGTGTGCATGAATGCATATGTGTGGCTACACGTGTGTCATGGGTACATGTGTGTGCACACAGCTGCATGTGCTCTAGTGGTTATCTTTGTGAACATGGCTGTGAGTGTGTGCACGGCTGTGTGTGTGCATGTGACTACACTTGTGTGTGTGTGGCTGTGTGTGCACATCCACATGTTTGTGCACGGCTGTGTGTGTGTGTAGCTACACATGTGTTCATGGCTGTGTATGTGTGCACAACTGTGTGTGTGCATGTGGCTACACATGTGTGTGCACAGCTGTGTGTGTGTGGCTTTGCATGTGTGTGCATGGCTACATGTGTGCACAGCTGCGTGTGTGCATGTGGCTACACGTGTGCATGGCTGCGTGTATGTACACGGCTGTGTGTGTCTGTGCATGGCTACAGGTGTGTGCATGGCTGTGTGTGGACGGCTGTGTGTGTGTGCACTGCCACACATGTGTGTGTAGGGTTGCATGTGTGTGCATGGCTGTGTCTGTTCACGGCCACACGGGTGTGTGCACAACTGTATGTGTGTGTTCACGGCTGTGTCTGTGCATGGCTGCATGTGTGTGCACGGCTATACGTGTGTGTGCACATGCACCAGTTGTTTGTCAGATCCTCTCCTGAGGGTCGGGCATTTTTCTATAACCCCGACAATGCTGGAAGCTGAACTGTTTTTCTCAAGGAACAGAGGAGGGAATGTGAGTTCAGAGGCATAACTTGCCTGAGATCCTCAGGTTGAAAGGAGCTAAGGACGGTGTGAGTGCTTCGCTAAGGGCCACCACCCTCCGCTCCCACCCCGAGTGACCCCACTCCCAAATCAGGGGTTTTCAGAAGGCCATGTGTAAGCTCCACTTCCCGGTGGCTGCACTGTGTCCCTGGGGTCTCAGGATCTGTGGCCCCGGCACTGCATATCACAGCAGCCGGAGCCGGGCATGCCTGGGCTTGTCCCTCTCAGCCGGGCAGGGGCAGGGGCAGGAACAGGCTCGCTGACCCTGGGCTGCCAGCCTGAGAGGTCGGACGGCACGCAGGGCAGGGAGGGCAGGACCCAGCATCTGAGTCTTAATATATTCTTTCTTCCTTTCCTGACTTGTCTGAAGACCCAGGACATGCAGAAGACCATGGATGAGAGGAGGTTTAAGGATGCCGTGCGACTCCGAGGAAGGTGACTTTCCCTAGGGCCCTTGTTCCTCAGCTATGCTCAGCCATGCTCCAGGGCAGTGCTCCCTACCCAGCCAAGGAAGTTGAGCTGAGTCCCGTCCCGGGCAGCGTCCCTGCTGCCTCAGGCCATGATAGGAAGCTGGGAGAGCAGTCTGTTGTCTGTTTGCTGGCTGGTGTGGTGGTCGAGAACTTGGTGAGGTCAGGATGAAGAGTGGCATGTGACTGGCATCTTGAGAAAGGAACTTGAGTTTGTGAAAGGCCTGGTTCATGACAGGCAAACACAACATGCATCCTATGTAACTAGAAGTACCAGGGCCTGGGGGGTGTGGGGTGACCCAGGACTGCCTGCTGGCCCCAATAGCCCAGCCCAGCAGATGGTCTGCTTTGGCACAAGCCATGCCCCCAGCCAGCCCCTCATGTCCTGCCCGCCCTCCCAACCTTGGGCCCAATGGCAGCCTCTCCTTCTAGGAGCTTTGAGATCAATCTGAACACCTACAAGTGGCTCACCATCAAATTGCTGGATGACCAGATCCTGAAGGTGGGTGATGCTGCTGTCACTTCCGGGAGGTTCCCATGTCCCCTACAGACCCCGGCATCCCAGGCTCCCGGGCAGCAGGCTTCCCACGTCCCCTGTGGACCCTAGTATCCTGGGCTCCTGGGCTGCAGGCTTCTGTGTCCTCCCGGATCCTGGCGTCCCGGGCTTCCTGGCAGCAGGCTTCCCATGTCCCTGCGGACCCTGGCACCCCAGGCTCCCAGGTTGCGCACCAGCCATGAGCTCCCCGCAAACCCTAGTGTCCCAGGCTCCCCGGCTGCACACCCACCGTGAGCTCTCCAAGTGCGGCAGTGACACAGCAATGCACCCGCTGTCTTGCAGAGCAACTGAAACGTGGCGGTCGTAAACGTGGGTGCTCCCGGCACTGAGATGAATGCGGCTGTGCGCTCCGCCATGCGCGTAGGCGTCGCCGACAGGCACAAGATGTTTGCCGTCTACAGTGGCTTCAAGGGCTTTGCCAAAGGCCAGATGAGTCCATGGGGGGCACCATGAGGACTGGGGACCTGCCTTCCAAGGCTTGAACCCTGGGGCGCCATCATGTGGTGAGCACAGCTGCTGATTAGGGCATGCAGGCTCCAGACCCGCCCTAAGGTACACATCCAAGGCTGAGTGATGCTCCGAGAGAACTCACTGCCCTGTTTTCTCAGCAGATAGTTTCTCAGTGGACACTGGCCCGAGGCTGTCAGTGTGGGGGACACTGCTAGCTGAGTGCTCAAGGCCAGCAAACACCCAAACAAAAGCCTTGGTAGAAAGAGTGGACTCTTCTTGAGTGCTTACTGTATACACTCCCTGCTCCTAAGGAATCTGCATGTTAACCCATTTAAATTTCACAGCAAAGCTGACATATTAGCCCCATTTTCCTCACTTGATGGAGGTCACATGACTCAGGAGCTTAGGTAACAGGTGAGGCTGTAGGCCCTGCCCCATAAACCAGTGTGTCCTGAGGGGCGGTATCTGACCACCAACCCCCCCCCCCTCCGCCATTACTTAGCAATAACAGTGCACTAAGTTCTTAGGTTGGGAATCCAACTGGCAGACGAGGCAAAGCCTTGCTCTGCCGGTTACACCTTCAGGAGGGAAAAGATGTTGAGTGGCAGATGATGCACAGGGGGTGGTCCCTGCACAGACCCCTAGAGGAGGGGGCCATCCTGAACCCGCAGACACGCTGCTGGGAAGGGAACTCAGACCAACGACAGATGATACGGCCACAGCAGCAGAGTAGGGAGGTGGAGGTGGCCCAGATGGCTTGTGCTGGGAGCAGACAGAGCTTTGAACAAGGGTGTGTGGGCACATGCAGAGGGTCTCTGACCAAACGAGGGACCAGGACCAGTACGAGGAGCTGGGGTTTCTACCATGATGCAGGGGGAGATGATGATGCAGGGGGA
>PJEM01014865.1:0-32774 GCA_004023845.1 Helogale parvula | reverse complement strand
TGTGTCTTCCTAGTAGTGAACTATTTTTTAATGTTTATTTATTTTGAGAGAAAGAGTTTGTGTGTGAGTCAGAGAGGAACATAGAGAAAGAGAAACAGAGAGAGAGAGGGAGAGAGAGAATCTCAAGCAGGCTCTGCATTTTCAGTGCAGAGCCCAACATGGGGCTGGATCCCAGGAACCGTGAGATCATGACCTGAGCTGAAATCAAGAGTCAGACACGTAACCAACTGAGCCACCCAGATGCTTCACTAGTGAACTTCTTAAAACTTTCTATGCATTTATTTATTCATTTAACTTTCTGGGTCTTTTATGAGGGTCTTAGATCCAAGTTTAAGCCTCATGTGAATGAGCCCAAGCCTTGCTTTTTTTTTTATTTTTACCAGAGAAGCAACAAAACCTGAGCACCTAATTAAATATAAATCAAATGATGAGGAGGAAGATTATGGTGATAAAATAGGCTAATTTGTAGTGAGTGTTAGTTACTATGTGGCAAATACTTTTCTACATGGTTCATAGTTTATTCCATTTAATACACACACACACACACACACACACACACACACACACACAAACACCAAACATACACACACACACACACCAAGAAAATCCTGAGTAAAATCCTATGAATCTCTGCATTAAAGAAGGAAATTAAATGTTAAATAAATTGCTTGTGCATATGCCAATGGTAGGAGTTGTAGTCACTGTTGAAACCAATATTTCACAGTCCACATTTTTAACCAAAATGGCGTATCATCTACTTAATGTCAAGATGGACTTGAAAACTGAATTCAATATTATGCAAAAGATATCCAAGTAATAGGAAAGAATAGAATTTGACTTGTGGTACATCCAGTGGTAATAAATGTATCATCTGATTACAAGTGTGATAATTACCTTATTCCCATAAATATATCATCTTATTACAAGGGTGGAAATTACCTTATTCATATATAGAGATGACAGAACCCTAGTTACTGATTCTTTTACTTCGTTTCTCTGCCTGTAGTTCATTTCCTTTCATCAGCCACTTGAATATTTTCAATAAGGTAAAATAATAGATTTTAAGGAATTACATGTTAATAAAATTTGATATAATAAAACATGGAACATAATTAATATGTTTCCTAAAAAGCATTCCATGTTTTTGATATTGCAAATTAATCTTAATTTTTGCCTTTATTAACCATGAAAACAATAAAGAAATAATTGGTTTTATGAAATAAACCAAGTAAGATAAAAAATTGTTACAGGTGAGAAATGCCATATGTGAAGTGATAGTTCAGCACTGCAGGACAGTGCTTTAATTGCTTTCTTAATGTACTTGGTTCTGCCTGTGTTATAGAGGACATATGGTGCATTTCCCTGGGAATAAGAGCTGTTCTAGGATTTTTATTATTTTTCAGTAGAATTCAGAATTTAAATGCAAGTTTTCCTCATTTAATCCATTGTACAATTGACATCTTATTTCCTTGTGACTTTTTAAACCAAAGGAATCACCATCTAAGACATTGACATTCAGAGTCATCAAAGGTTAATGTCATTTTGCAAAGTCACAAAGAAATCATTTTGTAAATTTCATCCTTCCAATGATTTCTGATGAAAATGCCTTCTTCAGTGTTATCAGCAGAGTGGATTGTCCTCCTGCCAATGTTTGTCATTTAAAATATTATTTCATCAACACTGAAAGTCAATTTTTCTAAAGCCCTAAGACCAAGCAAAATTAGCAAGTGTTTTCACTCTCATTCTATGAGTTAAATGAAATAAATGCCAAGCAGTCATTTTGAGTGTTTTAACATCATGTTTTGTTTTGGAATTTACGTATAAATTGGCAACTAATTCATAAAAAACAAAATAGTTTTCTTTGAAATGCAAATTTCTATATGCTATAAGGTTGTGAGAGATTAGTCCTATTTAAAATGTATGAGAAATTTTCAGCACATCATTATTATTTCTTACAAGACCTTATTGGTTTTAACAGAATTTTGTTAAATCTGTGCAGAGAGCTATCCCTAGAGATTTGGAGTCATAACACATACTTCCAAATCACTACTCTTTACAACCTAATTTCATTCTATTCAGCAATATAATTAACCCACCTAAGCATCAAATCTTTTATCATAAGATGAAGAGAGAGATATAAAACTTATCTAATAGAGTTGTGGTATAGGTTAAATGGGATATCATATATGAATATGCTTTTTTGAATAAGAAAACAAGTCTGTACAGATTTTAATTACAAATTCAATAGCCTATGACCCATGTGTCCCGGGACATCATCCCAAATAACTCAGTAGCAGAAGCCAGGTTTCCATAGTGTTCTCTTGATGTAAATTTTCAATGCGTTTCAAAGCTTGTATGATTTTTTTCCTTCCAGGTTTCAAGAAGAATTTTTCTGTCTAAATTCAACTTCCCTGAGGTTAAAATGCTTTGGCTATTTCCTGGGATTGACAGAGGAAATGACAGAAGGGGGAGTGGGGAATGCGTGATGGAAAAATTCAAATGATTATCTCAACTGTGTATCATGCAAATTATCTTTACATATTTATGAAAAGCATGTATCATAATTACACTTTTCATTATATTGAATTGTTTCAGCAACCATTTTGAACATACTGCCTTTCTTTCACTTCATATCCATGATTTTTGCAATCAATCATACATTTTCCCTATCTTAATGGCAAACTCTTATTTCTACAATTTCTCAGGAACCAGAAGCAACTTTAAATCTATGCTATCAATATGGAAGCAAGGGATATAAGCCACCGCCAAGGATAAAACACATGATGAGCTTAGAGTTTCCTCAGTGTGTTGATCTTTAAATAAATTGCAGTTTGGGTATTAATAGTTATCTCCATTAGTTATCATCTCCACAAACTTGCTTTACACAGTTGGCCCTACTCCTAGATTAATAAAGGACAAATAAATCCTACTCCCACTGCTGATACTCACAGGAATAATACATTATCCACACACATGCATTATATAAAATGTGTCTATGTGTGAATAGTTAAGAGAATAATGCTGGGCTAAACATGCAAATCTTGCATTTGACTCTAAGCAATGACTCAGGGACGAGAGATACTATTTGAGCCAGTAAGCTAAGGATAATGTCTGATGCATTTAAGAAGACACCAGAAAAACCATACTAAAAAAATGTGGGTCCCTTGGGGCACCTGTCTAGCTCAGTCGGTTAAACATCTGACTTCAGCTCAGGTCATGATCTGGCGGTTTGTGGGTTCATGCCCTGCATAGAACTCTGTGCTGACAGCTTGGAGCCTGTAGCCTGTTTTGTATTCTGTGTCTCCCTCTTTCTCTGCTCCTCCCCCACTCATGCTCTGACTCTCTCTCTCAAAAATAAACATTAAAACAATTTTTTTAAAAAAGGAAATGTGTGGGGACACCCGGGTAGCTCAGTCAGTTAAGTCTCCAACTTCAGCTCAGGTCATGATCTCCCGGTTCGTGGGTTCGAGTCCCGCATCAGGCTCTGTGTTGACAGCTACCTCAGAGCCTGGGGCCTGTCTTCAAATTCTGTGTCTCCCTCTCTCCCTGACCCTCCCCTGCTCACGCTGTCTGTCTGTCTCTCTCTCTCTCAAAAATAATGAATAAAAAAATAAAAATAAAAAGGAAATGTGTGTCCCTTAAAAGTGCTAGTTGGATGTAGCTAGTGAGTAGTCAAAGCAGTGATCAAGGTGAGACTGAAGAGGGTGAAGGAGGGCAAACATAACCCACCGCATATTTTCAACTGAGAAAGGGGGTTGTTTTGGAGGAGGGAAAATGGAGCTGTGGCTCTGGAAGACAAAGTCTTGGACAATACTGAACAGATGTCTGGAGTAATGTGGAGATGCTGTGGGGCATGAAGGTTCTCATTATTTTTCTTTCAAGCTGCTTCTTTTGTTCTCTAAGCATCATTTTTGAACACTGTAGGATGGCTTTTCTGTTGACACTGTTCCTACTTTAGGGTTCTCTCTTTTGCTACCGGAATATAACATAAAAGGTGGTATTTTCCATCTCATTGTAGCTCACGCTCCCATCCTTATCTAGCAGGTACACCCTCGTTTCTCGGCTTTCCTCTTTGCAGAGTGGCTTTGCATGTTTTTGGAACTCGTGGTGGGAATATATACTCACTGGTGATATAGACATTATCCTAACACTATTCACAACAGAGACACATCTCTGAAATCGGGCCCAAGATCAGCTTGTTGCTTCCACCATCTACCTGCCCCGAAGTGAATGGTGTATTGGGAATCTCCAAGAAGGAGTTACATGCCTCTGAAACCCTTCGCTCTACTAGAACATGGTCTTGAAAAAGGGAATACCTATTAGGGAGGTCACAGAATCTCTGTATTTCTATAAAGCAAACTATACGCCAAGAAAAACACCAAACAACATCAAAAGGGACTTTTCTAGTGAGGACAGCTTTGCCAGTGCCGTCCGTATGTAAGCCAGTCAGAAAAGATGCCAGAATATATACTATTGCTACGATCAAAGAACCCGAAGCATTTGCCTTCAACCTTCTCAGAAGGTCATGGCTATGACCCCAAAATAATCACTTCTGAATTTAATCTTCATTTGAGAATTTTGCATTTGAAAACTTCATGACATGCCTATACTCTAGTTTCAAGATAGTCTGAGTATATGAAATAGCTGACTTCCTGTGGCTTTGTAAGAATCTTAATGCTAAAGATTTAAAAAATATAGGATAAACATCCACAGTACCCTTATTCACATGCTTATCACCTCTGTACATGGGCTCAGCCCAGCCACGCTTACGGGGACGGGGACACGCTCTCCAGCTCAGTGGTGCCTCAGGACCCTCCTGGGGAGCAGGGGAGCTGCCGACAGCAGTGCCTCCTCCAAAACTCGACTCAAGGAAATTTTGTTAGCACCCTTCCCTCTATGGTGACCACTGGAATACTGTAAAACTTAAACTCTTTCTCATTAATATTTTAGAAACTTTGTTCTGTAATCTTTTAATTACTACACAGTTTAACAACTAGATTGCATTAGTTACTTCATATTTATAAATTGCATTATGTCAATGCAATTTTTTGCTTATATTCCAGTCCTACGGCGAATCCATGTCAATCCATCCCAAACTTGGAAATAGTACAAACTATCCTACAATATGCATGCAAATAATTTTCCAGGTGAAGCTTGTTTGCCCTGACTGAACACGATAATAAACGTAACGTGAAACAGAAACATCCACCTTTGCACCAATCCTAATTCTAATCTTGGTAGCCAATAAAAATGATCACATCCATTTTGTATATGATAACTCTTATCAAATATCTTTATAAATGTTTAATCTTTTTTTACTGTAGGTCAAACATGCTTTATTCTCCAAATATTTCATTATTTACTACTTTCCCTTCAATTCTCATGGCTATTTTTCTGTTCCCTTTTTAGAGCACAACTCTCAGAATTAAATAGAATGAAACCATTTCCTTTTCTTTTCTTGCAAGGTATCCTAACATGATGCAAGGCACGTTGCAGGTGCTTAACAAACTTTGGGATTTCCTTCACTAAAAAGGTGATTTCATTTAGAAAACCATTGCATTAAGATAAAGTGATAGAATATGCATATACTGTTTGCTCTGTACTCTAAAGTATACGTACATACCATGCATGCCTATCTTCCATTTCCTTTTGTAGCCTTCTCCAATATTTTTATTTGCTTATAAAATACATAGTTTAAAGTACAAACCTCCTAGAGATTTTGGTCTTGTTGTTATATAGTGTTTAATGTACATTTAAGAATGATTTTGCTACATGAAAAGGAAAAATAGAAGCAGTAATACATAATTACCCTTGCAATGGAAGGTATCTTACATCAATGACCATCTATGACATTGTCTGGCTCCTTGGACAACATATAAATTGTCACAAAATTTATTTGTGACATTATTTGTAATGGAGAGAGTCCCCACTTTCTGAACCCAAACTCTCTGCCTCACATTTTACTATTCAATTTTCACACCATACCTGTAAACTTGAAATGAATCATTCATTTCCCTGGTAGGTCTGTCAGAATGTTGGAAAGAGGGTACTCTCGAGAAATTAAAATTTGTATCAAGAAAAAAATTCCATAGTTTGAAGAGCAAAAGATAATGTGGAGTGCAGGAAGTGTTGGACAGGAAGATGAGAGAAATGTGAATGAATAACAATGAACAATCTCTTCTGACACATATACTCAGAAGAATATTAGTTACTATGGCAGCCATATTTGGCATATTTAGCAGCAATATTTGGACTTTATAACAGACCTTAAAGTGTGACATCATATAAAGACATATATAATTTGCCCCCAGATCCACCCATATTCTTATGTAAAAAAAAAAAAAGTCTTAAATTCTTGTATTTTGATTGATGTGGGAAAAAAAAAAACAGCAGGAGTATAGCTTACGGTACTGCTTAAAATAAAATGGGATTACATGAGATAATATATGCCAAGAATCTTTAAAAGTAACATGTCTTAAAAATGTAAGGTATCATAATTATCTAAGTCAAGGAGAATGGCCTTGCATATGTCTCTCATTTCTGGTCAATCACTGGATGCTCTGTCTTTCTGAAGACCATAATAATTTCATAGCAGGAAATATTTTTTATCACAAAAAGTCTCATTTTAGTGTATCTTCCAAAGCTTTCCTAACTATTTCCATTTAGGCAATGGTTTATCTCAGTATCTATGGTATTTCAGGAGTTTTTTTTTTTTTCAAAGTGATTCACATTCCAAAGTGACAATTCAATAGTGACTGCATTTGATTTTCAAATTCTCATTATTTTTTAAGGCTGCATGATATTCCATCATGTAGTTGTGCCACATTTATTCAACCCATTTCTTATGTATGGGCATTAAAGGTGATTTCTGAAATTTTGCAATAACGAGCATATTAATTTATACATATCATTGGAAATATGCCTTCAGAATAAATTATTTGAAGTAGAGTTACTGAGCCAAAAGACATTAGTTCACTATTTGAAATTTATTCTTATATATACAATGAGGTATGGATCATATTTTATATTTTTCCAAAGACATACCCAGTCTACTATATATGCCAGCACAATAAAATCTGTTTTCATTCTAGTAATTTGAGATGTGTCTTTATACTACATTTCTGTTTATATTTGGCTCAATTTCTTGACCTATTATTCTATGCAGTCGTCTTTCTAGTTATGTACCCAGTACCACACTTATAGAAGTTTTACAGTATATTTTAGCATATTGTTAGCTTCCAATTCTTGTATATCATTTTTATATGAATTTTAGAATGCAAATATCTAGCTCCATAAAATAGCTTTTGGATGTATTTGATTGCATTAAACATATAAATTATTATGGAAAACTAATATATATATATGTGTATATATGTGTGTATATATATATATATATATATAATGGTGAATTTTCCTATCCAAGAACTAGGAATGCTTTTCTATTTGTTCAGGTTACTTTTATTCATATCTTTCAGGAATATTATAATCTTTTCTAATATAGGTTCTGCACAGTTATTGATAAAATTTTCCCAAGTATTTAATGTCTTTTTTGCTATTGTAATGACATTGAACATTGTATTTTCTTAATATTGTTAATGTTTATTTATTTATATTTTTTTATTTTTTTAATGTTTATTTTTGAGAGAGAGACAGAGCATGAATGGGGGAGGATCAGAGATAGAGGCTGACATAGAATCCAAAGCAGGCTCCAGGCTTTGAGCTGTCAGCACAGAGCCCGATGCGGGGCGCAAACCCACGAACCATGAGATCATGACCTGAGCCGAAGTCAGACACTTAACAGATTGAGCCACCCAGGCGCCCCTTATTTATATATTTTGAGAGAGAGAGAGAGAGAGAGAGAGAGAGAGAGAGAGAGAGGGAGGGAGGGAGGGAGGGAGATAGATCAGGAGCAGAGGAGGAGCGGCTAGACAGAGGGAAAGAATTCCAAGCAGACGCTGCATTGCCAGTACAGAGCCCAACATGGGCCTTGAATTCATGAACCAGGAGATCATGGCCTGAGACAAAATAAGTCGGAAGCTCACAGACTGAGTCACCCAGGCTCCCCAACAATGTATTTTCTAACATGCAATCATTTATGTGTATAAAGTATATTGAATTCTTTACGTTAATTTTACACTTTGCTAGCTAAATAATTCTTTTACCATTCTGTTAGTTTCATAATGGATTTTGAGATATTTTTAGGTAAATACCATCATATCATATGCAAATGAGGATAGTTTCCATTCTTATTCTCCTAATTAATTTTTTCTGTCTAAATACAATACTAGTACAAATCACTTCTGATCATATTGGAGCTTTTTTGCTTTGTTCTCAACATTAGTGGAGATTCCTTTTGTGTTTTCACATTTTATCATTTCACAAAAGTGAGATGATGGCTTTATGATTAATAAGTTCATATGTATAATTAGTGTTAAGGACATGTCTAAAATTTGCTGAGTGGGTTTTAATTTTTCTTGTTTTTTTTTTTTTAGAATTTTAATCAGGAATGCATGTAGCCAACAATTTTCATAAATGTCAAAGTTACCATTTGTATCTTCTTTGATCTCTAAGTTTAGTGATGAATTTAAAAAATATTGTGCATGTAAAATTACAAAATATTGTGGGGAAAGATCTAATTAAATAGAGTGATATACCATATTCATGAATTAGAAGACTGAATGTTTCTAAACCATCAATTCTCCCCAAGTTTATCTATAGATTTAAGGAACTCCCAATAAAATCCCAAAAAATAAATTTGCTTATTTTTGTAGAACTTGATAAGCTGATTCTAAAATTTACATCAAAACTTAAGTAACATAGACTATCCAAAACCATTCGGAAAAACAACAGGAAGCTTAAGCTGATTACAAGACTTACAGCAATAAGGAGTGCCTGGGTAGCCCAGTCCCTTGAGTGACTAATGAATTCAGCTGAGGTCATGATCCCGGGGTCATGAAATCAATCCCTGGGTCAGGCTCCACACTGAGCATGGAGCCTGCTTGAGATTATCTCTTCTCCCTTTGCCCCCCTCCCCAACTTGTGTGATCCTGTGCACTCTCATTCTCTCTCTCTCTCTCACTCTCTAAAATTTTAAAAAATTAAAGATTTACAGCAATCAAAGCAGCCTAGTATTGGTGGAAGAATACATTTATGTATTCATGACCAGTGAAACAAAATATAACAACAAAATAAAATGTCCTTAAATAGAGTCATAGAGTCATATGCCTGGCCAATTGATTCACGATCAATATGCTAAGGTAACTTAATGGAGAAAAGAAAGGCACTTCAACAAATAGTGTCAGAATAATTGGATATGCATATGCATGCAAATTAATGAACTCCACTCCTAACACTGTGCACAAAAAAATTTAAGTCCTAATCATAAAAGCTAAGGCAATAAAAGTTCCATAAATGCAAATGAAAAGTCAAGAGAGAATGGGTAAACAAAATGTTTATCAGAAAATGTACTGCTACTCAGTAATAAAAAATAAACATGGAACATGGCTAAAACTCAGAAAAATTATGTTAGTGAAAGAAGTCAGATTCAGAATGTACAACCAATAAACACCCATTTATGAGAAAGTTTATAAAAACCAAATCAATGCATAGGGACAGAAAGAACAGATGTTGGCTGGGGTCAGGAGTAGAGGCGACGGTTGACTTCAAATGAACTTAAAGAAATTTTCTACTGTGTAGTCAGTGTTTTATCTTTTAATTTTTGGG
Source organism: Helogale parvula (assembly GCA_004023845.1). Classification (NCBI taxonomy): domain Eukaryota; kingdom Metazoa; phylum Chordata; class Mammalia; order Carnivora; family Herpestidae; genus Helogale; species Helogale parvula. Next base: position 23,051 of record PJEM01014865.1, on the reverse strand, counting down.
TCTAAAACTTTTGAAGGGTATATTTTAAATGTAAATATTTATTATATGTATATTATTTAATACTGATTTAAAAAATAGATAATATTTGATATGTCTCTTTATATTTCTTGAAGTAGAAAACAGCTAATAAGTCCATGCATGAAAAATTAAATATCTCAAGAAGATCATTCACTATCTTTACTACAAAGATAGTTTTGTAACATGCTTCAGTTGAAATATATACTTTCTTCAGCAGCCTTTACTCATCCATACAATCCTCATTGATGGACCATTTCATCCTAATAATTTTTTAATAAAACCTTCTAAGTTTGATAAAATCATTTTTGTTTTTTATGTCTTTTATTCACTCTCAAGTCCATCCTTTATCAACTTAGTTTTCAGTCCATCTATGTCAAATACATTTGTAATATTCGCAATTTTTTGACCCTCAAAACTCCATATATGTGTTTAGTTGATAATAACGTGCATGTGTATTAATCTTATTGTTTATAAAAGTCTAGTTTATTTCAAAAACATTATACTTAAATGAAGGTATATTTTAATTAATGTAAAAGAAAATAAAGGTATCTTATTTTCATGAGAGGAAATGTCTTTTATAAATTTAAAATTTCAAGGAAAACAGTATTTCTGAACTTAATACCTGTTCAAGACTTGGAAATAATAAAATACAAATCAATGTCCCTTTGGACATATCAGAATCAGAGAAAACATTTTCAGGTAGTATCCTATTCCAACTCTGTTATATTGATGAAACAGCTAACCAATGATGATAAAGGTAGTGTTTATATGTTGTTTACATGTTGTATGGACATTTATGAAGGCTGCCGCAATCTGAAGTCTTGCTGTCTTACACTATGATAAAATATGGAAAGAAATGTTCTGCAGTAATTGGTAATTGCACTCCTGGTACAGGAAAAAAGAAATCCTGAGATTGGCTTTTGATGGCCAGTTTAGAATTTATTATCTGCATGAAAATAGAAAGCTGTGTCTCATCTTTGAAACCTGTAGCAATATCCAACCACATTTTTCTTCAAATTATATACGTGTAGTTTTGTGAGAACACAGCATTGGGATGTTTCAGTGGCATGTTCAGCTTAAAGAGGATACCAAGATGTATTTGGTGAAATATAAGTGGATTCTCGAGAACAGTTTCCCAGCCTCTATGACTGATTAGAACCATGAAATATTAAAAAAAAAAAAGAACCATGAAATATTTATGATTCCTAAGTTCTTTTGTAAAAGTGAGTACAATAACATTTCTATAAACAGGGAAAAGTAAAATTCTTAAACAGAAAAGTAAACAGAACTTAATACTTCCTCAATATATCTGGTCATGAATCACAAAGGGACATTTGACAAATGAAAATACATTCTCAGAGTCTTGACAGAACTCCATCTGAGTTAATTAAATTCTCTTGCTTGTGTTTACATTTTCCTGTACCAATTTTGGGACACTGTTATCTTCCCAGATGAAATATTAATGACGCATATATACAGGCTGCAAAATAAGTTTTTGTTGTTGTTGTTAAAAGCTTAGGAGCTTTCAAAAGCTTATAGCAGCAAAATATCTGGAATGTAAAATTAAATGAGATTTTAAGGACATAAAATTTATCATGTAGCTGCAAACTCTTGATTATATCCTTGAAGTTCTTTCTTTTATTCCACAAATATTCTCTTTACTATCTCTAAAATGCATTTAAAACACCTTGTTAAATGTGTGGCTAATTAAGTGACTAAGAAGATTAATCTTTGCCTGGAAATAATTCAGTGCGGTTTAACCAACAGTTTCTGTAGCATGTTCTGTCTTCACATGAATATGAATCCCTTAGAGCCGTTCCTAGGATAGGGCAGAAACACATTAGAGGCAGGAAAGACGCTGAGTGAATGGAATTTTCCTATCTTTCTTGCTTTGCTAGTCTTCCTTTCTTTGGAGTCCTTGGTTGTTTTCTATTCTTCTTTCTTTGCTGTACTAATTCAGCCAGAAGTGTTCTACTTTTCTCCTTGCATATAGGAGTTATCAAAAAAGTTTTTGTTTTATAATTCTTTTCAATTTCTGATGAAAAAGATTTAAACCCTCACCATGAAACCTCATATACATATTAAATTTAAAGGCTTATTTCAACATCAGACATTTATTCCTTATTTCAATAGATATTTATTGTTTCCCAAAATGTGTTTATTTTATATGTTTACTTAGTCCTAAATCCCATGTAATCTCCTACTCATAGGAAGAGTTCACTTAATGTGCTCCCCAACCAACATCTGAGAGGCCCAATTTAAGGTAGCATATTCTAGGGGCGCCTGGGTGGCTTGGGTCATGATCTCATAGTTCCTGGGTTCGGGCATCGCATCTGGCTCTGTGCTGACAGCTTGCTCAGAGGCTGGAGACTGCTTCGGATTCTGAGTCTCCTTCTCTCTGACTCTCCCCCATTCATGCTCTATCTCTCTCTCTCAATAATAAATAAATGTAAAAAAAATTTAAAAATAAAGTAGCATATTCTACAACTTTGATATTTCTTTCTGCTGTAGCCTATGTAGTCCCCCATAGTGTGAACAAAATGGAAAGAACACTCAAAGCCATATTCTTCTGCATGGTCTTGATATGGTCTTTTTTCTAAATCACTTCTCTGGAGAGAAAAAAAATAATCATTTCTCTTCCGTCCTATAAACTCATTACCATGGCAGATCCTAAAACCAATTTATTCCCCTTCATAATTTTATTTTTAATCTTTGCCTTTTAAAATATACAGATATATATACACCAGTCTTCCCCCAGTTAAGAGGCTTTCTTAAAGTTGAATGTGGCTTGCTCCTGAATTCCCCTCTCCTATTCTACATGTTCACCTGTGAAGAGGTATCTGCTGACATTGTCTCTGCAATTTCGTGACAAGATCATGTTTTCAGAACAAAATCATGTTTTCAGAAAAATCCATTTGCTAAAGCTATTTAATATAGTACCCAATTACATTAAACAAATAGCCATAAAGCTCATTTGTCCCCTTGGCTTTCTCAACCTTTACCAAGACTGAAACACAGATAAAAGTCACTGGTTTTTGTGTTCTAATATCCTTGTGCTGTAGATAAATTCAACGATTTCCAGACACATTAGAAATTATCTTGTTTGGGTCATTTGGCTGTCTACCTCTGATCCTTGGTCTCCTTTGTGTTCTAAAGCCAAACATCTGTGGACTAATTTTTGTTCAAAAAGAACGGAGTGACTATTATTTTTAAACTTGTAGCCAATTCTATTAGTCTGTTTTTATCCTACATAAGTTATACCAACATTTGTGGATTAAATTTTATAAATTCTGACTAATTTTATAAGGCAAATATTTCCTACTTTGCTTCTAACAGCTTTGGATTAGCTCAGTGTGAATACAGATATCCCTATTTTAGAGCTGTGCTTTCTAAAACAGAAAATGATTTTGGAACACACTTTAAAAGATCACATCAAGATTTATAAATAGATATGACAAGGTTTTTTTCATTGAATAGAGAAATGCTCAACCAAATAGGTTGGAGTCAACTGAGGAATGTTTGAAAAATATTCAGTAGTTAAAAATAATCTGCTATTTTACTATTGGTCTATTTTTCACTAGATGTTAGATTTAAAACATAGTTTTTGGATTCATAGTGTATTTACAGGGGCTGTGGATCATACCACATTTATATCTTATGATTAAACTAATTAAACTATTTGAGTTATTTTCATAATTAAATATAAGTTCCAAATCAACTAAATACTGAGAATTTTTAAATGATTCCCTTTTTTAAACTTTTTAAAGTTTACTTAGAGTGACAGAGAGAGAGAGAGCACGAGTGGGGAGGGGAAGAAAGGAATGGTGCCCCTGACATGCATAAAAGCCGAGGTGACCAGAAACCAAGGAGGCTAAGACGCCACCGGTGTGACTCAAGAACTGCAGAAAGCCCTGGAACTACTAGAGCTCTACAGAAAACCGACAGGACTTCAATCTCTCCTTAGAAAGCTAAACTATAGTAGGATTCGCTTCCACGGAACTTTTGAGAGGATCATTATGAGAGACTCCCTATCCCCAGAACAGAAACAATACATTCATATTTTACAATCATTGGGAAAGACTGCCAGCATACCCTCAACCAGACAGCACTACTTAAGTTATTAATGATCATCCAGCAACACCGCCCTTGGTCAAAGCAAGAAAGCTTTGACCTAGATATTCGGGAAGAGTAAGGAAAAGATTAAAAGCTCAGGATTCTGAGGGAGCTAATGTTCCCCAGGAGGTAATTCTTACCTGGTCCGTAGTCCATACTGCCTTCCTGCCTCTAGCTCAAATGATATGTATGAAGACGTAGACCTCCCCCCAAAGAAGAGGAAAAGTCCTAAGCCTTTTTATAGTCAGCCAGTGCCTTAGGCGCAGGGGGCTACTGCCCACCCCTGCAGCCCCTGCCCCAGCTCCCGCAAAAGTGGGAGGAGCCTCTAAAACTTCACCAGCTGGTTCTGATAAAGCCCTCTCCTCAATCCAAAACTGCCTTAAGGAAGCCTATGAGGCTGGTGAATTCCACCTGCTTCCCATGCTCAAGCAAAATGGACAACACATCTATAAAGGCCTGCTCTTTCAAATAGCAAAAGAATTGAAAAAATCAGGCCAACTGTTTGGCCTCCACAGCCCTTTTACAATCGGCATTTTAGAAACTATTTGTGGTACTTATTCCAAGTGTGCCTGAGACTGGGATCTCTTATAAAAATCATTTTGACCCCAGCCCAATATGCTGTTTATGCCCAAGCATTTCATGCCACTCGCACTGTGCAGAATCTAAATGCCGCATCCCAATGTCCTTAAACAGTTGTCTGGCACAGGGCAATAGGTCCAACGGACACAACAAGCCCAGCTTCCAATCGTTGTCAGAGAGCAATGCACTGAAATAGTGTGACGCATTTTACATAGGCCATCCCTAATGAAGGGAACTCTAACTTTCTCTCTCACTGTTTCCCCTAATATACTCTCGTTACTCTAACTATATGTGGGGGCTTCTCCCTCATTTATTTCCTGGGTCAATGTCTATGATAATTAGAACCAGCTGTCTCTGCTTAGTCTACCTTGGGGTGGAGACTTGAAAACATATCCCCAAGCAGCTGCAGAAACTCCTTGTTTTTTGTTTGTTTTAATTTTTTATATAGTTTATTTATTTTTGAGACAGAGAGACAGAGCTCGAGTGAGGGAGGGGCAGAGAGAGAGGGAGACACACGATCTGAAACAGGCTCCAGGCTCTGAGCTGTCAGCACAGAACCTGATGCAGGCCTCAAACCCACAACCTGCTATGTGAGATCATGACCTGAGCTGAAGTCGGACGCTTAACCGCTTGAGCCACCCTGGTGCCCACAGTAACTCCTTTTGATTCGAGGAGCTTCCCTGTCTTCTCTAGCTAGACATGAACTGCCTAATTCCACTTGTTGCCATAGGGAAAAAAAATCTGTATCTGCTCCTCTGTCTAATTTGAAGAGGCTTTAAAACCGGGAGAACTCTCTCCGCCCTCAGTGCTTTGATCTGCCTCCAGGCTTCTAGGCCACATCTCACCTCTTCTCCCTTCCCCCTCCTCCTGCTTTCGCACCACCTGGGGTGCAGCCTGCCTAATCTGCTCTTCAAGGCCTCAGGCCCCTTCAGGTCCTCCTCCCTCCATTTCAAGGAGCAAAAAACACCCCCTTAGACATCAGATTTCCTCACTGGTTCCCTGGGAAAAAACTGACAATGGTAAACTTTTAAGGAGACACAGATGAAATGTAATTAAGACAGATACATCTTTTAAGTTATCAGAATTAAATAATAAAATTTTATTCTACCAAGGTTTACAAAAGGTCAAATAAGCTCATAAATGTCTGTTGCAATTAGGTAACAAAAAATGGCTTAAAATGATGGTTAATTTTGTCTCACAGTTTTCATGGGTAATTGTTAATGTAGCTTTCAGGGTCTTTGATAACCTGAAACCTTCCGTTTTTGCTTAGATGATAAATTGAATTAAATTCATGAGACATTTAGGCCTCTTCCACGTCACATGGAATGCTGAAGCAGTGCTTGCTACACATAGGTTTGTGCTTCTGGCTTCCTATGGCAAAAAAAACTAAGGATATTTCAATCTATTAAAAAACATGCTTTATGCTTAACAGATTCATAAATTTGCCATCTAAAAAAATTTCTGATGTAACTTTTCACAATCAATTACTGCTTAGTTTTCACTGGAGACTAAGCTTTCTAAGAGTTAAAACTCTGCTATAGGTAATTAAGACTAATGGAAATTTAAAAAGTAACTTTGTATATAAAAATAGGAGAAATGTAAAAAATGTAAAAAAGGAAATAAAATTTTTATCAAATTTTATCAAAATTTATCAAAGATAATGCTCTAGTAGACAAAATCATTTCTCAAGAATATTACTCACTTTTTGAAGCCAGAGCCTCCCATAATCTTTACCATCAAAACTGGTGAGCTTTAACCAAATAATTTAACTTTACAGTAAATAAGGCCAAACAGAACATTCCCTCCTGTTCCGGCTGTCAGTTGCTCTCCCCTGTGTCCTTCCCAGCAGGAACGAACCCCCAGGACCTCAAGCCTAATGAAATTCAGCAAACTGAAGTCAGAAGTTTACCCTGTGTTTGGTGAACACAAATATATACATGTATCTCTAGATACCTAGTCAGATGTTCTTTTTGCCTCAGTTCATACAAAAGAAAACGCCCAAAGTAGTTATTCAACACTTTTTACATAAGCAGGGTGGGGCATCCCTCACGCAATCAAGACAGATAACAGATAACGGCCCAGCCTATGTCTCCTCCTCATTTCGTGACTTCTGTGCCCCATGGAACATCCGACATATTACAGGTATCCCTTATAATCCACAAGGCCAAGCGATTGTAAAACAAGCATATAATACGCTCAAAAACATGTTAAAAAAACAAAAAGGGGGAATTACCCTTGGCGTATAATTACAACCTCTACTCCTCCTCGACTATGCTATGATCACTCGTAACTTTTTACATCTTAATTCTCAAGGATTAACGGCAGCTGAGCCACATTCTTCGAAACCAGATAGACTCTCTCACTCTCCGGGGCTATACAAAACCCCTGAATGGGGGCCCCATGGACTGGGCCCTCTAACCTTCTCTCGTGGGGTAGAGGATATGCTTGTGTTCTTTCTGGTTCCAGACCTCTGTGGATTCCCTCTCAGTTGGTGAAGCCTTACCATGGCATGGTGGAGACCCCCAGGATTTCTTCTAATGAACCACAACTTCCCGAGAATGACTCTGAATAAGCAACTACTGCTCTCCTTTTTCAAGATGGAAGAAGCCCCTTCACTGACCCCCCCATCCTGAAGCCACTCCACAAACACAAGTCCTTGCCCCTGACATAACATGGGGAAGCCCTAAATGCATGTGTTATTAGGCCTGCGTCCTTACAACACAATGATATTGTATATACTCCTGATTTGCATCTGGCCATGATCCCCATCACTGCCAGAAATTCGATACGGGTAGCCCTGATTCTTCTCCTTACCCTCCTTTGTCCAGCCAAGCTCAGGCTCATCTCCTCAATTCACCTGTATCTGACAGCTTGACATTCCTAGACTGGATATTCTTATTAGCAATAATGACACTGAGTTCATGGGAGGAGCCAATCTTAACCCACCCTTCCAAACTAGGGCATTAGCTCGCTATGCCCAGACCTCAATGGTGGCTTATTCCAGCACCTCCTATGTGTGTTACCAGACCCGCAACTTATCTGCCTGTCTCAAACTACGAATCAACTGGCTTTTACATGGCAGCCCCAAACCTCTACAAGGCCAGAAAATTTTACTTTTTTCTCAGCCACAAGGTTTGAGATACCAAATAAAAAACAAACATATCTCACATTCCTAATGTTCTGTCTTGTTCTAGTCTCAAATATTCAGACCATCCCTGGCATTATATTCCTTGGACAACCTCTCAGTTATGGAGAGACTGAGCATAATCTTGCATATGCGAAAAAAAACAAAAACAAAAAAGGGGGAACTATCCCTGGGTGTCTACATTACAACTGCTGGGGCAATTGGACTCTTATTGACAGGGGTCCTAGAGGACATCTTGAGACAAAATATTTGAATAAGACCATATGCATTGACCAATTTAGTAGGGAGAACATGTGTTGAAAGACAGAGGCATATCTGGCCCCATAATGTCTGCACATAAAGAGAAATTAAAAGGACGTTGGCTTGTTAATCTTTGGAAGCTAGGCCTTTTCTTCTTAACTCGTACTGTTAGCCACAGTGTATTTCATGTACATGGAAATATTAAGATGTCTTGGGCCTCCCTACACAACTATCATTTTGCATGGACCACTATTTGTGTCCCTTCTCCCTATGTTTTCTTTGCTACCTCTACTTCACAGATTGAACAAATAAGAAATAATTATTACATCTCTACCTCCCAAGGCTAGTTCATGTCCTGCATACATAATAATAACATTACCCAATTAAATCTCTCTTCTTTATTAGTACTTAGTGCATCGTGGCCTGGCTTCCTTTTTTTTTTTTTTTTTGCACATTTATTTATTTTTTAGAGATAGAGGGAGACAGAGAATGAGTGGGGGAGGGGCAGAGAAAGAGGGACACAAAATATGAAGCAGGCTCCACACTGAGCTATCAGCACAGGGCCTAATGTAGGGCTCAAACTCATGGACCATGAGATCATGACCCTAGCTGAAGTTGGATGCTTAAGTGACTGAGCCACCCAGGCCCTTTATGGGTTCCTATTAATAGCTCTGAGCCTTATATGCATCCATCAGGACTCGGTGCTATTTCCAAGCTTGTTCAACACTGGTACTAAACTAAAAGGCAAAAACGATTTGTTGGACTGTTGATCATGAGCATCTTAGCAGCAGTAGGCATTATTGCCTTTGCCACTGTGACTGGAATGAATTTATATCATCCTATCCAAACAGTCCATATCCTTAATAAATTTATGGTCAACACTACCAAAGAGTTAATGAGCCAAACTTCTATTGATAGACAAGTTCTGGCCCACGTTGAAGCTCTCAAGGCTGCAGTTGAATTTATTGGAAAAAGGTAAGAGGCCTTGATTCTCTACTCTAAGCTGCCCTGTGACCCTAACTACCAACATATTTGCATGACCAGCATCCCTTATAATCATTCCCAATCGTGTGATGCTGTCCAGACATACCTTTTCAGTGTTTTTTCTTCCAACCTCTGACAATATAGAAAATTTAGATGTAACTTATACCAACAGCTACAATATGCAGAAGACCAACTTAGAAATGAACAGGCTGATTCCTGGGCAATGTTGCATTACCTAAATCCTTTCTCACATATAGCCAGCACCTGTCTCATATTCTGGGGAACTCTGAGAAGCAGAGTACTTTCACTGTGTCTTTTTTGATGTCTTTGCAGAATCACCTTCCAAACTACCCAACAACAAAAGAAGGATCAGGAGCTCCTCATGAAGGTCCTCAAACACAAGACTAGAAAAACCAAGGAAAACAAAAAGGGGGGGAACTATGGGAAATAGTTTCAGAATTCTGTACACCTGCACCAAGGAGTTAACAAGGCTTAGGGTGGAAAGCTCCACAGGGCAAAAGCACCCAAGGCTAGTCAAGAAAGCGCCCACAGGGCAAAAGCACCCATGGTTAGCTAGTGAAAAAGGTGCTTCGTTAGCCGTAAGGCATCATGCTCCAGCAATATTAAACACTGGAGATAAGAGCTACTTAGCTGTATGCCCTACAGAGAAACACTGTCCATCTCGCATTTGGTGCCAATAAATCATTGTGCTTTCATTTCAACTGCAAACGCCACTCACCTCCCCAAAGCCTTTGCTTCTTAAACACACATGTTAATGGTCACTATCTTATTGTTTTCTTCCATATGCTCACCACATATGTTAACCTTGAGAGCTCAATAAATACAGAGACAAAAACCCTGTCCGGGGCTCTTGTCTCCTCCTGGACATTAGTCTCTCTCTCTTTCATTTCTGCATGCTCTCTCTTTCTGGACAAGAAAGAACTCCAGACTCATGGTGTGTGACAGAGGAAGACAAAGAATCCCAAAGAAGAAGCTCTCTGCTGCCAGCACAGAGCCTGATGTGGGGCTCGAACTCACAAACCATGAAATCATGACCTGAGCCAAAACTAAGAGTTGGAGGTTTAACCAAATGAGCCACCCAGGCACCTCTTAAATGACTCCCTCTAAATAGCATGTGAACTTCATTTAAGTAATGGCACTAAGTGCCCTCAGCTTGCCCCAAATAACCAGATGCTAGGATCATATTGAGCCTCTTTTGGGTAACAGATGATTAATTAAGCTATAGTTAATTTCACATCTTTATTATGAATGCAAGGCTTGTTGGGAGTTCTGAAATAGGAAACCAGGGGTGCCAGGCATGTTAATATTCATACACAAAACGTCAGTGTGTGAAATTCAGAGATAGTAAGGAGAAGAAAATCAGATGAACATTTAGTTAACTATAAGTTACATGTTACATGTTAGTTACACTTATAAAAATGAATCAAACATATGTTAGGCAACTTCTCTCCAAAATACAGCAAGTACTATCATATTAATATAATAAAGTTACAGACTCCTAATAAATTTAGACACCGTATTAATGAAAACTTCGCATGTCTATTCAACTTCCCTAAATTGCTCTCAGATGTTTCCTTTTATATTCAGTAACAAATCAAATAATAATACCAGAGTAATTTATTTGATTTTCTTTGGTACTGAGTCTTGAAAAAAAAGACAACTATTGGAACAATGCAATTTTTTTTGCCTGTGCATTTCAGTTATTTTAATGTTATATCAGAATAGATATTCTGCATAAAAATATGCTAATAAAATTGAGAATTAGGATATTGACATTTTAATGTGCTATACAACATTCATTTTAACTCCTTTATTGTTTTTATGTAAATGTAAAATGAACTATTTCTCCCATAGTCATTTTATGGAATGATCTCTATTCATTTGTCCTCTCTCTACATAATAGAGAAAAATACGGCGCCATTTGCTTTGAGAAGTTTTTCCAAGTATTTTTAAAATGTTGTTTGTTACTGGGTACTGGTTGCAGTTGAGAACAAAGAGAGCATTTACTTGGCATATAGGAAAGATGAGGAACAATTTTAAACCCAAGCATCCTCTTGTCGATATTCTGTCAATGCACTCTCTGGCTTGTTGATTACCCAGTAATTGTCATTCCCGTTTCTGTCAGAATGCTTTCAGGCACCTACCTTCGCAGATACAATTCTTCCTCTCTGTACACATCGGGACCCTTTCAGTGTCTTAGTATATTCATGGTAGGCCTCGTGCTAGACAATTTGATTAACATCTTTTTATTTATAAAGGAAATGAAATATATTTTAGAAAATGAAAACATTAGATTCATAAGTTTCATAAAATACGGGAAGGGAAGAGTGGAAACACTTGTGCCTGCAGCTTGCAGGGTATGAACTACAACAGCAGGGCAAGAATGCAGTCGCTAGGAGAGCAGATGTGGACAGCTTAACTTCCTTGAAAAGACTGGCAGAGTTTAAATTCTAAAATGAACTAACGAATGACTTTGAATACAACCTTTGCTCGCTGAGAAGAAATATATTTTTTTTCAGATTATACCAAGAGGGCTTGCTTATCTGGCAAAACTATGAGCAGGACTATTTCTTTCAAGTTCTCACTGAAGGGAATCTGGGAATTCTTTGGTGGAGATGAATAAGCTAATTAGCTTGACTGTAATAATCACTTCATTATGCATACATATATCAAAATCTCATACTGTATACCTTAAATATATATGATTTTTATTCCAAAATAAAATGAAAGTAAACTCATATCAGATAAGGTATTTTACTAGGCTATCAGATTTGAAATGATCTGCTCTTGAGTATTGCTGGTCTACAAAGTAAACTCCTGCAGTCCTGAGATCTTCTAGTCATTTTAATTTTAGAAAGTTGAACTGAATGATGAGGACTTAGATTCACATTCTTTAACATCTCTAGATCTCATTCTTCTTTTTCCTTATAGAACTACACTATGGAGATATTTTACAATGACATGAACACTCTCTGGTTCTTTGTCAAGCATCTTTGATGGACAGAAGAGATGACAGAAATTCCATAACAGAATATCTTAGTTCCTTTCTCTAGGCACTATAACCATAGAGCTGTGACAGAGAATTTACTGATCTTATTCATGTTCTTTTTTTTTAATTTTTTATGTTTATTTAGTTTTGTTCTTTTTAAAAATTTTTTCAATGTTTATTTTTGAGAGAGAGAGAGAGAGAGAGAGAGAGAGAGAGAGATGGAGCATGAGCAGGAGAGGCCAGAGAGAGGAGACACAGCAGGCTCCAGGCTGCTATATAAAGAATAATATTTTTGTATTCCAAAAATCCTACTTGGGGCTCAAATTTCCCAATAGCATCAGCTATTCCCTTCAAAAAAAAGTTATAAGAATATTTCATATGTAGAATTGTTAAGAGGAATAAATGTGGGGCGCCTGGGTGGCTCAGTCGGTTAAGTGTCTGACTTCAGCTCAGGTCATGATCTCATGGATCGTGAGTTCAAGCCCTGCGTCGGGCTCTGTGCTGACAGGTAGCTCAGAGTCTGGAGTCTGCTTCAGATTCTGTGTCTCCCTCTCTTGCTCTCTCTCTGCCCCTTCCCACTCATACTCTATCTCTCTCTCCTTCAAAAATAAATAAACATTTAAAAAAATTTTAATAAAGAAGAGTAAATGTATGGCTGCAGGTCAGTCACTTATAACATTGTAAATATTGTTGCTATTTTTCTTCTCTTTTCAGTTTTTGGGAAACCACAGCATTTGTTCCTAAAAATAATTTTGATAAGGATTAAGATTGAGCAGAAACTCCCCCTCACTTCCGTTATCAGGGTCTGGGTGTTGGTGACATGGCTTCAGAGGAGGAGGGTTGAGAGCTACAATACAGAAGCAACAAAAACTTCAAGAAGAGTAGGGTAACCTAAGAGGGGGATGTGAAGTGAATGGATGTGAATCTGATATTTGGTTTGCTTATCCTGATACCTAGCTTTTTATTATATCTGTATGATTCCATGAATACATAAAACATAATTTTTGATATTCCAAAAAGAAAAAAAATTTTTAAATGCTTTGTAAACTATAACCATGATGTATGATCTCCTGGGTAGAATTCCTAACCAGAATGACAGAGGTTAGTATCTCAGCCCTAGGCAAAGTAGTCTAACAGGCTGGTGTCTTTTTCCTCTTTTCCCCTGTAAAGGCAGGAAAGATTTGTAAAGTTGGCTGAGACTCGACTGATTATAATGGCTGGGCTAAACCCTACCTCTTTGTTCATCCTGTCCAAAGAACCAAGGCGAAGGGGCCAGCTCCAGACTACAGAAACTTTTAGAGTTTTTACAACAAACACATTCAGTCAAAGAACTGGGACACCTACCTAAACATTTTTGAACTTTTTATTCAATATGGACTATAGACTGGAAGAAACTTTCTGACCAGTTTCTAGCTAATGATATCCTGAATTTTCTCATGCCAATTAAGGAATTTACATAAGGGGACATTCTGTCTCTTCATAGTTTCTAAAGTATGTATGCAGAGACACAGTCTTAACTTATTTCTAGTTTTAATTGGTAAAAGGAGATTTCAGAGATAGGCAGACATTTATTTTGTCTAAAGAAGATTTTAAGATAAAATTTTATTAACTAAATTGGAGTTAAAAGAATTTCTAGCAATGGCAGGTGTGTGAAAAGAAAATCATAGCTAGAGTAAACATATATAGTAATAGAAAATAAGACTCATATGAAAAGGAATACTGACATATACACATATCATTTTATTTCCTGATTCGTTGGTCTTTCTACTGGTCTCATAAAATCTTTTCATTTATAATTGGTTTTTATTTATTTTTGATTTTTAAAATGTTTATTCATTCTTGAGAGAAAGACAGTGAGAGAGAGAGAGAGAGAGACAGAGTGCAAGCCGGGGAGAGGCAGAGAGAGGAGACAGAATCCAAAGCGGCTCCAGGCTCTGAGCTGGAGCCCCACATAGGGCTTGAACCCACAAACCAGGAGATCACAACCCGAGCTAAAGTCAGACGCTTAGCTGATCAAGTCACCCAGTCACCCCTAAAAATGGTTTTGTAAAAATTCTATTTTAAAAATGCAAATATATCCACGTACATCGTAGCAAAAGCTAATTCTTTATATTTATTATTTGACCCTAACACAATAAACAGGATACTTTTTTTGCTTCAGGGACATGTACATCAGTCAGATTCTAAATCACATCTACTTTAATACATTCTCACTGGTATATTTTTAGTGGATGTAGTTTTAAAAAATATGATCTTGAATTGGTAATATTTCATAAAACATTAAATAAAATATTTTTTAAATTGTATTTTTACATAATAACTTGGAAATTGTTGCAACCTTCATTTATCTTTTCTCTCTGAGTCATAGTTTTTTTCTCTTAGTTGAGAAAAAATTTCTCTATAAGCACTGAGGTTTTTGATAAACTAACTAATACTTCTAAGTGAAGATATTAATTCTACTTTTCTTTTTTGCATGGAAATATGTAAATATTTCAGTCTGCATATTTTCATAGATATCATTTCTCATACCCATGTAGGGTTCTATTTATGAAAATATTTTTATAACCAAAATTTGTTAAATAAGTTGCTTCGATTGATGATATTTTGCAATAACTTGCCCTATTTAGATGATGCAAAAATTATAAACCTTTTGGTTTTATTCTCTTCAAGTGGAAATTATAAATTCATCTAAAATGTGGGTTCAAGGTGTTGAAACAAACCATCAAGTTAATATAGGCTGCTATTCACCTAAGATGTTATAGAAAAACTCAATGATAATCACACATCAAAAACTTAAAATTGATACAAAAACAATAAAGAGAAAGAAATTCAAGCACAACACTAAAGAAAGCCATCAAACCACAAGGGAAAACAGCAGGAGGAGAACAGAGAAGGTTCCCTTAAGTGACTTCCTGGGAAGATGGCGGAATAGAAGGAAAGTAAGCACGCCTCCTCCCACGGATACAACTAGATAACACCCAAAATGACTGGAAGACTGACAGAACAAGCTCCACAAGGAAATGTAGAGAAGAGGCCACATCTGAGACTGCAGGGAGAGTAGAGATGTGATCAGGAGTTAAACAAACCACAGGACTGTCCGCAGGAGGGAGGGATGCTGCAGGGACAGGGAGTAGAGAAAATCAAACCATCACACTGGGGATCCCACATGAGGAATGTAAATCCCCATAACATTTGGCTTTGAAAACAACAGGGGCCAAATTTCATGAGTTCTTACAACCAGTGGGACTTAAAACCCGGCACTTTAAAAATCAGCTGGCTTGGCTCTGGGAGAGCCTGGAGAGCAAGATGAAGCTGACTCCCTGCTCTTAAATAGATAGCCTATAAAACAGTCTGCAGAGGTACAGTATAGAAGCAGTGGTTTGAAAACTGCCTGAGGTGCACAGGAGGGAGAGTTGTTTACTAATTTCAGAGCAGGTGCTGGAGGGACAGAGAACTTTGGGAGATTTCTACAGAAGCAAAGGAGCTGACAGGCACCATTTCCCTCTCCTGTCCCCCAGCATAGAAAATATGAATATCTAAAAGAAAAAGCATGGCACTGACACTCCGAACCTAACTTTACGTAACTTGCTCAAAGTGTTGCTGTGCACCCCCATACACTGCCCTTCAGCAGACTGCACCCTATTGTCAGGCATGCATCTGTCCCCACACTGGGGACACTTGCTAACACTCCCACACCCCACACATTACAGATCTGCTCCCTCCAATACACTCTTATCCACAGCCTGGGCAAGGTAGTGCCACGGGACTGGCAATGTGCAAGCTGCCCCAACGGGGGCCAGACCCACTCCATAGCAACTCCTACCCTAGAGAAAGGAAAGATAACCACACACAGCAGTCCGACTGTGGACCCAGCAGTTGGGGTGGAGACAGTTAGTCTGACTGCAGCCCTTGCATGCACACCAATGAAAGTTTCTAAGGGGACAATGCAGAAAAAGCACCCTGGAGTTTGCTGCTCTTGCATCTCTGGCAAATGCCTAGCCTGAAGCCACTGAAGACCAAGGTGACCCCAGCCTGTCCTACTAACACCACAGGGATCAAACACTGCCCACAACAGTCAAAGAGAGCCATTACAGATGATTGTGCTGAAGAAAAAGTGGCTCAGAGAGAACAGCAGAGTGGACACAACACATGTAAGAGGCAGCCCTGAAATGCTAGGGTCTGGTTAACAGGAGACCTCTTCTTCATAAAGCTATTACGTTCAAGAACAATGGATGTGGCTGACTTTCCTAACACACAGAAATGGACACAGAGATCAGACAAACTGAGAAGATAGAGGAATGTGTCCCAAATGAAAGAATAGAACAAAATCACAGTAATAGACCCAAACAAAATGAAGATAAATAATATGCCTGATAGAGAATTTTAAGTAATGATCATACAGATACTCATTGGACTTGAGAAAAGAGTGGAGGACCTAACTGAATACTTTAACAAAAAATAAAAAAGAACTGGAGAAGAAGAATATAATACATGAAATTAAAAATCCATTAGATGGAATAAATACTAGACTAGAGGAAGTTGAAAAATAATCAGTGAAAGTGACATGAAGGACAGAGTAAAAGAAAGTAATCAAGCTGAGCAGGTGAGAAAAAAATAACAACGAGAGTAGATTTAGGGAACTCGGCAACACCATCAAGTGTAATAACATTCACATTACAGGGATACCAGAAGGAGAAGAGGGAAGGGCCTAAAAACTTCATTTGAAGAAATAATAGTTATAGACTTGCCAAATCCAGAGAAATAAACAGAAACTTAGAACTAGGAAGAAGAGAGACTTCAACTAAACCCACAGAGGTCCACATCAAGACATGTAGTAATTATAATGGCAAAAAATAAAAAATAATGATAAGAGAGAATTTTAAGACCACCAAGAGAAAACAGTTACATACAAGGGAAACCCATAAGTCTATCAGCTAATGTTTTAACAGAAACTTTCCAGGCCAGAAAGGAGTGGCACGATATATTCAAAGGGATGAAAGGACAAAATCTACAGTCGAGAATACTCTATTGAGCAAGGATATTATTTTAAAATGAAGGAAAGATAAAGAGTTTCCCAGAAAAACAGAATTTATAGGAATTCATCGACCACTAAACCAACCCTAGAAAATGTTGAAGAGGACTCTTTGAGTGGAAAGGAAAAACCATAAGCAAGTGTAAGGAAGTAGGAAGCACAAAAGCAGTAAAAATAAGTATATCTATAAAAATCAGTCAAGGGACTCACAAAATTTTAAAAACGTAAAGTACGACCATATACCTAAAGAATGTCAGAGAGGAGTAAACAATAAGTTTAAACTTAAGATAGACTGCTATATAAAGATGTTATGTACAAAGTAAATAATAACCATAAATCAAAAACCAATGATAGATATGTAAAACAATATATATATATGTAAAAAAAGAGAAAGGAATCCAAGTACATCACTGAAGAAACCCAACTAATCAAGAGAACAAGAAAAGAAAGGAATAAAGGAAAACTACAAAAACAACCATAAAACAAGTAACAAAATAGCAATAAGTACATATCTATCAATAATTACTCTGAATATAAATGGGCTAAATCCTCCAAAGACATAGGATAACAGAATGAACAAAAAAGCAAGACTTGTCCATATACTGCCTAGAGAAGACTCATTTTATAACTAGAGCACATGTATATATATTTTTAAGTAGGCTCCATGCCCAATGTAGGCTTCAACTCACAACCCTGAGATCAAGACTCACATGTCCTACTAACTGAGCCAGGCAGATACCCTGACACAAGCATACTAAAACTGAAGTGATGAAGAAGCATTTATTATGCAAATTAATGACAAAATAATTTGATTAATTAATAAATTAATAAATAAGTAGCAATACTTACATCAGACATAATACAGTTTAAAAGAAAGAATGTAGAGGCTCCTGCCTGGCTCAGTTGGTAAAGCGTCTGACTCTGGGTTTTAGCTCAGGTCATAATCTCACGGTTCATGAGATTAATCTCATTGTTCTATACTGATAGTGTTAAGCTTGGTTGGGATTCTCTCTCTCCCTCTCTCTCTGCACCCCCCCCCCCGAACACTTGCTCACTCTCTCTCTCTCAAAATAAATAATAAACTTAATAAATAAATAAATAAAACAAAGACTGTAATAAGAGACAAAGGACACTATATAGTAATAAAGGGAACAATCCAACAAGAAGATATAACAATAGTAAATAATTATGTGCTCATATTAGAATACCCAATAAATTAAGTTAGTAACAAATTTAAATGAAGCAATTTATAATAATGCAATAATAGTAGGGGACTTTAACAACTCTTTTACATCAATAGGTCATTCAAACAGAATATTAAAAAAATTGGACCTGGTGGATTTAACAGGTATATTCAGAACATTACATCATAAAACAGCAGAGTACACATTATTTTCAAGTGCATATGTAACAATCTGCAGAATAGATTAAATATTAGGCCAGAAAACAAACAAATTCACAAAGGCTGAAGTCAGACCATTCATTTTTTTCTAATCACAATGCTATAAAGCTAGAAGTCAACCACACACACAAAAAAACCCCACAAACATGTGGAAGTTAAATAACATACTACTGAACACTGAATGGGTCAACCAAGAAATGAAAGCAACAATTGAAAAATTCATGGAGACAAATGAAAATGAAAACACAATGGCCCACAATCTTTGGGATTCAGCAAAATCTGTTCTAAGAGGGAAGTGTATAGCAATACAGGCCTACCTCAAGAAACCAAAAAAAAAAAAATAAACTAACCTTTCACCTAAAGGATCTAGAAAAAGATGAACAAACAAAACCCTAAAACAGTAAGAGGAATAAGAGGGAGAAAATAATAAACATTACTGCAGAAATAAATAAAATCAAAACTAAAAAAAAACAAAAAAGAAAACGACAACAACAATAACAACAAAAAACCCAGACCAATGAAACCAAAATCTGATTCTTTGAAAATATCAACAAAAGTGATAAACCTTTAGCCAGACTCATGAAGAAAAAAAAGAGAAAGAGGGGGAGAGAGAGAGAGAGAGAGGATGGGGGGATGGCAGGAGGAGTGGAACTCTATTAAACAAAATCAGAAATGAAAGAGGGAAAATAAATACCAACATGACATTAATCTGAAAAATTGTAAAGGTGGGCGGCCTGGGTGGCTCAGTTAAGTGGTTAAGCATTCAACTTTGGCTCAGGTCGTGATCTCATGATTCGTGAGTTCGAGCCCCGCATGAGGCTCTGTGCTGACAGCTCAGAGCCTGGAGCCTGTTTCAAATTCTGTGTTTCCCTTTCTCTCCGCCCCTCCCCCACTCATATTCTGTCTCTCAAATATGAATAAACATTTAAAAAAAGAAAAATGTAAAGGAATATTATGAAAAATCACACGTCAATTTATTGGACAACCTAGAAGAAATAGAAAAATTGCTATAAACATATAAACTTTTAATATTGAATGAGGATGAAATAGAATTTGAACAGACCAATTACAAGCAATGAAATCAATCAGTAATTTTAAAAAAGTTTGCAACAAACTACAGAAACAGATAGCTTCACAGTTGAATTCAACCAAACATATAAAGAACAGTTCTTTTATTTTCAAACTCTTCCACAAAATAGAAGAGGAAGGAAAACTTCCAAATGAAGTCTTAGGCCACAATTACCCTAATTCCAAAACCATACAAAAACACTAAAAAAAAAGAGAGAGAGAACTTCAGGCAAATATTTCTGATAAATTTAGATGCAAAAGTCCTCAAAAAATATGAGCAAATAGAATTCAACAAAACATTTAAAAACATCATTCACCACAATCAAGTGTTTTATTCCTGGGATGCAAGGTGGTTCAATATTTGATAAATCACTCATGATATATCACATTAATTAGAGAAAGTCTAAAAACCATATGATTATTTCAACAGATACAAAAAAGAAGCACTAGACAACATAAAATATCCATTAATAATAACCCTCAGTAAGTAGATTTAGAGGGAATATACCTCAACATAATGAAGGCTATATATGAAAAAACTCAGCTAACATTATACTTAATGTTGAAAAGCTGACATCATATAACCTAAGGTCAAGAACAAGATCAAATATCCACTCTCACCACCTTTTTTCAACATAGTACTTAAAGTCCTTGCCACAGCAATTAGATAAGCAAAAGGAATCAGTGACCACCAAACTGGTAAGAAAGAAGCAAAATTTTTATGATTTGCAGAAGACATGATATATAGACAACCCTAAAGCCTCCACCAAAATACTACTAGAAATGATTAATGAATTGAGTAAGGTCAAAGGAGACAAAATCAATGTACAGAGATCTGGTGCATTTCTATACACTAATAATGAAGAGAAATTAAGAAAAACTCCTATTTACAATTGCACCAAAAATATTAAGATGGCTTGGAATAAAAGTAAGCAAGGAAGTACAAGATCTGTACTCTGAAAACTATGAAAATTGATGAAAATAAATGAAGATGACACAAAGAATTGAAAGACATACCACGTTGATGGATTGAAAGAAAAAGTATTGTTAAAATACTGATAGTACCCAAAGCAATACATTTAGTACAATCCCTGTGAAAATACCAACAGTATTTTTTCAAGATCAAGAAGAAACAATCCTAAAATTTTTATAGAACCACTGAAGACCCAGAACAGCCAAGCAATCTTGAAAAGAAAAGCAAAACTGGAGGCATCACAATTCCAGATTTTAGGTTATATTATAAAGCTGTAGTAATCAAAACACTGTGGTACTGGCACAAATATAGACACGTAGATAAATGGAATAGGATAGAAAACCTGGAGGAGGGTGGAGCCACAATTATATGATCAATTATTCTTTGACAAAGGAGGCAAGAATATGCAATGGAAAAAAAAGTTTCTTCAACAAATAGTTTTGGGAAAACTGGACAGCTACATGCAAAAGAATGAAACTGGACCACTTTCTTACTTCAGATACAAAAATAAACTCAAAATGGATTAAGTACCTAAATGTGAAACCTTAAACCATAAAAATCCCAGAAGAGCTCACAGTACTAATCTTTCTGACATTGGCCATAGCAATACTTTTCTAGATATATCTCTTAAAGAAAGGGAAACAAAGCAAAAAGAAACTATTGAAACTTCATTAAAATAAAAGACTTCTGTACAACAAAGGAAAGAACCAAGAAAATAAAAGACATCCTACTGAATGGGAAAAGATATTTGTAAATTATAAATTTTTTAAACCTAATAAAAGGTTTATCCTCCAAAATATATAAAGAACTGATACAATGCAACAACAATAATAATAATAATAATAATCCACTTAAAAATGGGCAGAAGGTATGAACAAACATTTCTTCAAAGACACCCAAATGACAACAGACTCATGAAAATATGCTCAATATCACTCATTAGGGAAATTTAAATCAGTGCTACAGTGAGATATCACCTCACACTTCTAAGAATAATTAAAATAAAAAACACAAAAATCAAAAAGTATTGGAAAGGATGTGGAGAAAAAGGAACTTTGATGCCCTGTTGGGTGGAATGCAAACTGATACAGCCACCATAGAAGACAGTGTGGATGTTCCTCAAAAAATTAAAAATGGGTTTATCTTATAATCCAGTAATCCTACTACTGGGCATTTACCCAAGAATCTGAAAACACTAATTCAAAAAGATGCATGCACCCCTATGTTTAATGCAACTTTATTTACAACAGCAAAATTAGGGAAATAGTCCAACTGCCCATTGACTGATGAATGAATAAATAAAATGTATGGAGTATTACTCAGCCATAAAAAATAATGAAATCTTGCCATATGCAATGACATGGATCAAGCAAGAGAGTAATGCTAGGTGAAATAAGTCAGTCAAAGAAAGACAGATACCAGATGATTTCACTCATATGTTGAGTTTAAGAAACAAAACAAGTGAACAGCATGGAAACACAGATGAACCAAAACAGATTCTTAACTATAGAGAACAAACAGACAACAGGTGGGTACTAGAAAGGAGGTGGGTGGGGGTATGCGTGAACTAGGTGAAGGGGATTAAGAATACACGTATGTTGAGGAGTACTTGGTGATATATGAATTATTGAATCACTATGTTGTACACCTGAAACTAATATAACACTATCTGTGAACTGTACTGGAATTAGGAAATAATATGAACTCAGTCAAATGACTCTCCTTAACCTGAAGACATTCCCAAATACATTTAACAAATTATGATTCTATATTTTGTACACCCCTTTAACTCTTTTTACTGAGTACTTCTTTTTCTTCTGTTTCTAACTTTCATTTGAGGTTCAAAATCTTCCTATTATCAATGTTTGTTTCCCTAAAAAATATTTTTAAATATTTACAGCATCATCAAAGTAAATACAACCAAAATTTAAGGTGTATCTTACCTGAAACTAACTTATGTGTCAAGTATACTTCAATAAATATATATGCATATATATTTACAATATATACAACCTTTACAATAGTTTCAAAACAAGAACATAATGCTTATGTTGATTTACAAAGAATTAGTCAAAGCCTCAAGCATTTCTAAATGTGACTAGTATAAGGGTAAAGAAAGTATATACTTAGATTGTATTACAGTTTCACTTAACAGTATATAAAATGCTGTGTTGTGACAGGTATCAACTATCCACTAGATACTGAAACAACTTTTCTTAAGCACTACTCACTGCTTGCTCTTCTTGAAGCTAGATCATTCTGAAAATTTCCTGTTAGACCTATGAGTGCAACATATGGTACCATGCAGTATTTAACACATAGTAGCAGAATATTTACTATTGAAGCTTGAAAAGATGTGAGTTCCTTGTGTGCAATCTTTCATTTATGCATGTGAGAGGGTTTTCTTTTTTTTAATATTTTTACATTGTAGTACTTGTTTTGCTTGTTGGGGGTGTTTGCTTATTTAATACATTCCGTCAAGGACAG